>VUQG01019354.1:25432-35902 GCA_015106755.1 Etia nguti | reverse complement strand
TTTATCTCAACTATGAGTGTTGCAGTATGAGCTATTACACTATTAAAAATCAGGTCAAAATATGCGCAATGAATAGTTGGGGGGGGGGGGCTTTGCTTGCCTTGTGAATGAGAGGGGTGCATTCTCCTCATTCCTCTTGCTGTTATGTATACACAGACAGATTATCTCCTGCCAGCAAATCCTCATACTGACTCCCCTTCCCGTGCTCTCTCTCCCAGAACTGCTATGCTGCCCAGGCTCCCTTTCTGTCTCCTAATTTCTGTGCCAGTTCTCCTGGTGCAAGGGAGCACCACTAATTCATCCAAGAAGAGCGCCGATGCCCCGTCCGGTCCAGTATCTCGCCCACGGCCGCCTCCTCCTCCCCCTCAGGGTGACCCGAGCTGGACCCTAGGTCTGCGGCTGTACCAGGCCCTCCGCTCCGACTCGACCTCCGTAAATGTCCTCTTCTCTCCTCTGCTGGTGGCCTCCTCTCTCGGAGCACTTGTGGAAGGTTCAGCCGGTAACACCTCCAGCCAGGTCCAAAGTCTCCTCAACCCACCGTCCCTCGACAAGGCGGGGACGCAGGTTCCCGAACGTCTCGCCGAGGCGTTGAAGAGCTTCAGTGAAGCCAACGGAACCAGCTTTCACCTGCGCGCATCCTCAGCTGTGTTTTCCAAGCAGGTCCCTCCCGTCGACCAGGCCTTTGTGAAGCAGAGTCGGGCTAGGTTCAGAGTGCAGCATCAGACTCTGGGGAAAGGAGACTCCAAGGCTGACCTGAAGCAGCTTCAGGACTGGGCTAAGGCCGTCCTTAGTGGACTGGAAGGTGCTCCTTTGGAGGCCGAAATCAAGGCCAGGGCTGGAGCTTTGATCCTGGCGAATGCAGTGCGTTTAAAAGGTGTGTAGAAACAGGATTATTGTAAATTAAATTAGTACAGGGTTACATGAAATATTTAATTAACTGTGAGCATCCAATTTTGCTTTTAAAACGGTGGGAGCGATGCCGAAAAAGCTTGATTGCTTTTCCCGCTTTAGATGAGAGTATGGCGTGCACCATTTTTAGTGATCACACAGCACAGTCAGTCTGCACAAGTCTTTGCTCGCTCCGTGGCGTGTGCCAGCATTCCCACCTGTGTGCACCCTGCATCTCCATGGGTGTGTGTGCGCGTGCATGCGTTGGACTCCAGCTGGTGGACACAGCAGATAAAGGATGATTCTGGGGTCTATCACTGAGAGCTTATTCATCTTCCATTGGGGGGTGATGTGTCATCTTAAATAATTGAGTAACAAGTGTCCAGACTCTCTCTCCCTCGATGTCATGCCTAACATCTGTGCTCGGAGCGCTCCAAGTCTGCGGCGGCACAGCTTGGCTCGGCTCTGCTCTTTGTGACAGGCTGCAGTGGTGGAAAGCAGTCAATATTTCTGCACGGACGCAGTCGGTTAGAAGCTCCATCTGTGATTTAACAGTTGCATCCCAAAAACATATCCATCTAAATCCTTATCTGAGGTTCATTATGGCACGCTAAATGTGCCAATAAATATCGCATTTTATTTTCGAGGGTCGGCAATATTTGTTCATCCGCACTTATCATGAGTCAAGGAAATGGCTTATTTTCCCTTTTCTTATTTTTTTCTTTTTTTTGTGTGATTGTGGAATTTAATCTACCATCTCCTCTTCCGTGTCTCAGAGCACAGCCAACATTTTGAATGCCCGCTGACGTAGATTCTCATTTTTTATTTTGATTTTTTTGTTTGCGGTCTCCACAAAAGATGATGATGATGTGTTAAATATATCCTTCTGTCTCGCTTGTTCCTTTTTTTGCGGCGTTGGTCTCTGTTTTTGTGCTTTTGTCACTTTCTATCGCATGTCTAATCTACCCCCGTCTCCTCTCCCTCTCCTTCCCACATGTCTCCTGTTCACATCCTCCTTATCGGTGTATATCTGCCTCTGTTCCTTCTCCTTCCTCCTGCAGGTAGTGCTTTTTTTATTTTTTATTAGGTGCAAAAAAGAGAAAAAAATAGAAGGCAAGGCTCCTGAAGTGAAAACAGGGTAGACAACCCTTCAGAAATAACATTCCCTGACAGACTATACATTGATAAGCAATTTAATTAATTCTCTTTGTTTGATGTTTTTGACTTCATTACAAAATTAGTTTTGTTTTTTTGTTTTTTTTTCTGCGAGCCCACCCTCATTGGTTGGTTCATTAATTTCGTGGAGCAAATATACAAATTAGATTATGCAGCAGATTGCAGCTGCAAATTAGATTACGGAAAATTGGATTCCTTTAGTTTTGATTTATAATTTTCAGCGTGGTCGATAGTTTGCTCCTTCTTCAGACTGGCAGCTCCTGCTTTTGTTCCAACTTTTTGTTTTTTTCGTAATGTTTGGGATTCCAAGGACTTAAAGCAGTTGATGATGTGTTATTAATGGGATGTTTTCTGAGGTCTCTGGTGTTATTTTATTTTATTTTGGCACTGAGCAGGCATCTCCATCCGTCCGTTCCCCTCCCTGCTTTTGTTTGTTTCCCCTCTCCTTCCCTTCAGTTAATTATTGAAGGCAGACTTTAAAAAAAAAAAGAAAGAAAAAAGCTCTTTGCTGTCCCTCCTCCCTCGGTCTGTACAGAGCTTTCAAAGAAAAGGAAGGTCAGGGCCAATTAGTAGCGGAACATGTTTATTGCAGAGAGATGCGAAAAGCAAAGGGGGCCAGAGAGAGAGAGGAAGAGAAAGAAAAGGGTAAAATTAAATGAATAAAAAGGGGAGATTTCTGGGTGGAAAGGGGCAGGAGAAAAGCAAAGAGATGGGAGTGATTGGAGGAAACTGAGAAAAGTAAAGAGGGAGAGGGTGGCCTGCTGAGAGTGAAAGAGATGGACTGTCATGGTGGAGGGGATGTAAAAGGTTCCAGTCCACTCTGGTTAATTAATTCATGCTTTGTTTTGCTTTAGACAAACACCAGTGACAGCGGAGGAAAATAATACTGGGGAAAAAAAAAAAACAGTGGAGTGAAACTTATACAAGATAATGCGACAGCACTGGGGGACTGAAAAAGGAGAGGCGGCGCAAGAAGCCCCAGCTTATTTAAACTCTAATAACAGCTTCTGAAATTGCACAACTACACACGATCACGAGTTGATGAGGGAAGAGACCGAGCCGCGAGCTCGCATCGATTCTCCGCTGGGTTATGCTTTAAGTTAACAGTACGACTCGGTAGCTGTGTGAGCCCCGCGCAGTTGTCTCGTTGTTTGTTGCTGACAGTTATTAGGAGGTTCAGATTTAAAGCCTTCGCTCTGCTGCTGCTGTGCAGGTCTGTTTGGAGGTCAGCAGGTCATTAACCTCCCCCCCCCCCTAAATGCTTGTTTTTACACGTGTATACTGTGGAGAAAATTGTTCATCATTGTGACATCATTTCAACAACACGGTTGCCGCTTCAGGTAACCTTCAGCCGGCCGCTTTGGAATTCCAAAGCGATCGTGTTTCCCAGGAAGCGGACTGAATGCCTGTGATGTGTGCTAGCATGCCCGGGAGGGAGAATCGCACGTCTTTTCTGCTGCGATTTGTGTTTGGCTGCGATCCATTCGAGTCTGGTTGGCTTTTGGGGATGCCACCCATAGTGTTGAAACAATTAGTCAGGCAGCTATCAACAAAAAAAAGAATAAGCGTGGAATTTAATAATGAGTTAAACAGTTTAAAGAAACCCCAAACTGTAGACAAAGTGTAGTAACGAGGCCCAACAGTAAGAGTGTGAAAACAGTTTAAAAACAATCTTCCTCGTCTCTGTAACTTTCTAGTCTGAAGAAAATTGGAGCCAAACATCCTTGAGGTTCACCATAGTGGTGTTTGCTGCTTTTATGATTATTTATTAATTTTACTTATCCAGAATAAGTTCCAACCAACCAACCCTGTGATCCTGAATGCATAAGAGAGCAAAAAGAAATGCATTTGACTTCGTCCACAAAGATGGAAACATTTCATTTTATAGATTCTGTATTTCTTTTTCTTTGTAACACTGACTTTGGTAATGAAGTGAGTGGTTTTGGGGTTTGTTTGTTTTTTTTCAATCAGGTCAAAGTGATTAGGAAAAAGAGATTTTCAGATAATGGACTTTAACCTTAAAATATAAGTGTTCCCTACCAGTGAGGTAACACAGTGACGATGCTGCGACATGTATATTGCTTCATCTTGGTTAATTTGTTAGCTTTTCCGCTGCACATTAGTACCAAACAGCACTGTTATTTTGACCTGCTGCTAGTGAAAAAGTGAGAGGCTCACAAAAGTCTTTAGAATAGAAGACGAGCGTTGACGGTGTCGATATTTCTGTAAGGAAAAAACTGGTGGAGCCACCAACCAACATTGGTAATTTCTCAAAAATGGGCAGCAGATGCTGAAATACTCCAACATTTATTCTTTGGTGATTTCTTTAAAACTCTTCTACCCAGATGATGATGTCTGTGATTTATTATTTTTTATTATATACGTATATATCTAAACCCATGTTCTAAATTCAAATGCTTTTACTTACAGCAGACTGATGTTGATGGTTGACATGTAGCTGTAACACAGCCTGTTACAGACTGCTGAGACCATATCATGTAAATGCAATGATAAATATAAGTATATGACGTGCACCACTTTGGCAGTTTTACTGATCATTTTAGTGAGCAGATTGGCGTCCCTATGAATTGTGGGATAGCACTTCCTGTTTCAGCCGCCACCGTGTTAGGCAGTGACGTGTCAGCATATCAACCAGCTAAGCTTGACTAGCAAAGGTGGATCCACAGACTGTATGACCAGAAACCAGAGTCCAGGCTTCTTGGTTGGGTGTGTTAGTCATATGTAACTGTAGTGTGTGTGTGTGTGTGTGTGTGTGTGTGTGTGTGTGTGTGTGTGTGTGTGTGTGTAAAATACACATATCTGCAAGTTTTATTTCTTGGGAAAATGAGAACAAAATTGCACAAAATTGGACTCTGTGTCATTTAGCAGAAGCAGTGCATTGTGTCTTGTTTTGCTAGTCAAACCCAGCACAGCGTATATTTATCTTAGCAGTGTGTAGGAGTGTTTTGACTAAATCAGGCTGAGTATGATTTCTTTTTCCCCTGACATCTGTCTTCACAGCTTATGGCGTGTGAGGTATATCTTTTTGTCTTAAGGTAAATTATGGGGCACTTTGTCTTGTATTTATCTCTCTTTAAAGTTCCTCTGCTTGTAGGTGTCACCTTGTGCTCTGAGAACTTGGTCTGTTTTTCTTTCCTGAAGTTTAGAAGAATTAAAAACAGCGCGGACAAAAGACGAGTCTGCGCACAGTTTTTAATAGAGGTGCTTAATAATAAAAACCAAGCAATCAGTCTGCAGGCTTTCACATTGCCAATTGAGGCATTTCATAGTTTTTGGCCTCCTTGAACCTTAGCTTTGTGTGACGAGAGCGCTGACCTTTTCAAATGATTTATCGATAATGAGAATCATCATTAGTTATAGCCCTAGCCGGCCTCAGGTGTCATTCACAAAGAGCGCGATGGGTACAAGTCATAATCTGCCGACCTCTACGCCCCATCCAATGTCCCCTGCTCTATTGAATGGACCAGCAGCTTTGAGAATGTGTTGTGAGGTTATTACAACAGTAATTCCTCCACTCTTAGCTCCTCTTAAATTGACAGCTGTCAGGAGGTTAGCAGGGCCAAGTGGGGATGTGTTGAACATTGAATAGGGGTCAGTAGCCTTAAGGTCTCCATAACTGCTTCAGTAGAGCACTCTGCCTCAGCAGCTTTCAGGAGGGTATACATTTTTTAATGGGCAGTACACATAGATGATTCATGAGCAGTGCCAGCCAGTGTCCCTGTATATGTATTTTATGAACATGGCATTGTTTAACCTATTGTTCACTTTTTCTCCCGTTTCATTTTTTTTTTTTTTCTCCACCCCATGCAGTCCATCTATATAAAGCATGCTGTATTTAAAACAGCTTTTTCTTTTTCTTTGCTCAGGGCTGTGGGGGAGAGAGTTCAGTGAGGAAAGCACAGATCGTCGTACCTTCCTGGGAAAGAAATACACCAAAGTGGTGATGATGCACAGGGCAGGTAAAAAAAATAATAAAAAGCTATACGCAGTCTGTCACTGCTCTGTTCCTGCCAGGGAATAAATGCAGCAAAAAGGAATCCAGCTCTAAAAGGACCTGAATATCTGTGAGGTCCAATCTGCCTCCCTCTAATTTATCAGTGTGTCCCTAATGATTTATTTAGCACATTTTCCATATTTTATGCATTGTCTTAAAACAGCAACAAGGCAGGGTGAATTTCTTCTAAGATAACAGTTAAGAAATGTAGAACGGATGTATATTTCTTTTAATCTCATTTATAATGTCACTTTCAACTCATGAGTGAGAATTGTGTTACGGCTGGCTTGTTGTCGTCCTGTCGCAGCTTGCATTTCCTTTATGTATGAAGCGAAACTAACTCCAGCATTCCCTCGGTGAGTTCACTCGGTGAGAGAGGGAGGTGGTGCCGAAAGACTGCAGTGACACGGCTGAAAGTGCAGCTCTGAATCAACTTCCAAGAGAACTTCTGCATTAAACTACTGCTAAAAAAGAAAACGTTACTTCACAGCACTGCTTCTCTCCTTGACTCTCTGATCTTTGCTCAACTCTTTGCCTGCCCCCCTGCTGTCCCCCTGCTACAGGTTTGTACCGCTTCCATGAAGACACTGACAACATGGTGCAAGTTCTAGAGGCGCCTCTGTGGGGAGGCAGGGCCAGCGTCGTGCTCCTGCTGCCCTTTCATGTCGAAAATCTGGCTAGGTTGGAAAAGCTGCTGACCCTGGAGCTGCTGTCCAAGTGGCTGGAGAAGGCCAGTGTAACCAGTGTGGCCATCTCTCTGCCCAAGGCAAACATCACTAGCACGCTCAGTCTGCAGGTTAGTTCAGCAAACTTTGTTTTTGGTCTGATGTCTGGTCGCACTGACATAAAAAGACTTCTTGCAGTGAGATCGAGCCATGTCCTTTAAATTCAGCTCATACTGCCTTTTTTTGTCATATGAGTCTCAAATGGGTCATGCTAATGCAGTATGGGATAATGCACTCTCTTTCTGCGTGCTCAGAAGTGCTTAAATAGAAGATTGAGTTAATCTTACTTCTTGGAAACGCGTTTAGGAGTCCTGGTTACACCTTGTAGTGTTTCTATGTGTTAAAGAGACATTGGTAAGCTTGGGTGTTTTTTGTTTTTTTTTTCCTTATTTTCCTGACATTTCAAAGTTACTGGATTTTTATGCATTATTTGTGTTTTGTTTATTTTTCATCATTTAAAAAACCTAATAAATAAAGCTGTTTTTTTTAGTGATGTCATCGTTGCTATGGATCGTTAATTACCGTTGGCTACCGAGGTAGTAAGGCTTGAAGTCGGAAGAATGACGTCCTGTGTCATTGTAGTCCGGCAGTGTTTTGATCTGGAAAATGAACACCTGAGTCAGAATACGCTGACTGGAGCTGTGTATAACCACATACAATACAAGCATGTGGATGTTAACCTATAAGAAAAGAAGGCTGCTGATGCTGGAGACCTTACATTGGTAATAATTAAAAAGGTAAAAGGTAAAGCTGGTGCCAATCCCTGGACAGATCACTGGTGCATCTCTGGGCCAACAGTTCACACTCTTACGTGATCTAACACTTATTTGTCTTTCCTGAACAAGTTCTGGAATTCTAGTAGAGTGAATGTTATGCTGCTTCTGCTCAGAATCATTAAAGCGATTGTTGGGACTTCCAGTCAATCAGTCAAAACAGATTATTATGGATGGACAACATGCCGCGTTCACCCATTCATGTTCTTCTATGCTTTTCAGTGCTTCCTAGCCAACATTCACACACATGAATACTCCGATTGATGCATCAGAGAGCAACTTGGAGACTTGGTCTTGCCCAAGGATACTTGGCATGCACTGGGAGCCAGGGATCGAACCACTAACCTTCCGATCAGTAGATGACCTGCTCTACCTCCTATAATTCTTTTCTTTCTCTATTTTTACCATGTTTTTTAAGTAACCTATATTTGACAAGAGCATAATGAAAGTGGAAATTCTGTTTTTGGTGTGTCGCCCCAATATGGCCACCCCTATGAAAGTAATTCTGGAGGCGCCCCTGTCTTTAGCTAAAAATGTGCCCAAATTTCTAGGGTCACAGTCTCATCTAGCTTCTACGGTCACAAGGCCGTTTTTCATTTTTCTTTTTTTTTCTTTTTTTTTCTTTTTGCATTTATACCCAGACCAGTAGACCGAGTTGTTTTTTAAGTAAGTTTAAAGTGCGGTGAAGTGGGAGCTGTGCAGCTGTTTCAAACCCTAGTTGAATTTGACAGAGTGGATCCCTGCGTGCAGCTTCAATTCTAGTTTCTTCTTCCATTCATTTCCTGTATCTGCGCACTGCATCATTTTTCACTCCACCTGATACGCTTTCTCATTTCACCCAGCAATGCAGTCATCATTCTCATTGTTTCTTTGCCTGCTTTATCCTTCTCCTCTGGATTTTCCGCATCTCTTCATTATTCCCTGCCTCTGTCTTGGCCGGCTGCTTTTCCTGTCTTGCACTCCTCCTATCTGTCTACCCTTTTCTCACACATATTGGCACCCCTCCCACCCCATCCTTTGGTCTTCCTCCTCTTCCTCTATGCTGTGCCGTGTTTCTCGCTTCCATTTTCCTTCTTTTTCTTTCTCCTTCCATTCTGAACGTGACCACCGTGTCTTACTTAGTTTTCTCCCTCCTTCTTCGACTGCTTTTTGTTTTTTTAGCACTGTCTGTAATTGAAGCTATAGCCTGGCTTGCTCTTCCCATCTCAGTGCAGACTTTGACTAAGGTGAGTTCAAATTTCAGTCCTTTCCACTATTCTCTTCTATCTCTTGAGGTGAAGGGTGCCCAGGTGTACACGTAGCACCAGGCCCTAACAGCCTTCAGCAGTGAATCAAACCTTCCTGCTCGGGGGCTAAGAGGGGCCTGAGGATGACCATGACCTGTACCTCCTCTGTGGGGTCCCGGTGCCTCCCACAGGCCTCCTTTTGCAAGAGCACAAAGGTTATGCCACAGCCCAGCTGGTAATGTGGATCTCTGCTCTTGCTACTCCCAGGGCCAGCAGGTAGCTGGTCTGAGGCACTGAGAAGTGAATAAGACAGCCAAGCGGACAGGAAGCAGCTTAGTGGCAGCTGATGCTAATGTGAGTGCATTAGGGTTGTTAAGATTCATTCAGGCCAAACTGGAGGCTGTGCTGGCTGCTGACTGGGAGGCTCGAGAGTTGTCGGGCTGGTGGAAGAGCACGTATTTGACCAGGCCGAGAGGTGTCTAACAGGGACACAGAAACATACAATCTGCTAGAATCACACAGGCATTCCACCTTCAGGAATATCCTGCTGATGGGGTGAAAGTGGAAGGAAAGTTTTGTGGTCAGGTTTATGGAATTGACATTAGTTGTAGTCACAGTTCCATAGGTTAACTTTAATACTTTTTACTTTTCTTAGTGAAATACCGTACTTCTATGTGGTGTTCCAACAAAAATTTACATTTGGCTTCTTGTAATTACAAAAAACCAAACACAGATTTTTCTTTGTGGCTCCAAGTAAACTGTTAGGTTTGTTTAAAAAAAATAGAGGGACGGGGCAGAGATTCTTAATTCCAAGTATCTTAAACAAAGCACAGAATGTAGCCTGTGACAAACAGCCAGTTTAATTGTGCTCTGTCATTACTATTACTACGTTATTATTATTGCCAACTGATGGAGCCTTTCAAGGAAGATGTTTTGCCATTGAAACTAGAAAAGCTATGCTGAGTGCTGGCTCAGAATGACAGGCTGCTACAAGAATGTTTTGCACCTTAGCAAGAAATGGACGATAAAGGAATTTTCTAACAGAGATCTATGCAGGCATGCATGCAGCAAAGCATGAATAAGGAGAGTAAAGAAAGGAATGGCATTTAAGACCCTCGATAGCCATTAAAATATTCCTTGATTTAGCTCAATAGTGGATTTCTAGTATTCACCCTTTTCCACCAATAAGATTTAGATGTGTTTAATTTTTACCTCATATTATCTTCATAAAATTGAAAGCTGACTTGGGCTTTCATGGGGTCTGATTATTTCTGTGTGTCTGTGCTACACTGGGCCTGGATCTGTTAAGACTTGTCTTCAGCCTGGACATTTTCCAATCACTAACTTGAGCTATGTCAGAAGCATTTTAACATGGGAGTTTATGGGGTTTACTGTCCTGGAGCTGATCTCAAGTGGCCATTAGAGGAACTGCAGTTACTGGCACCATTTTTCACTTATTTTTTCTGGAGGTTGCTACTTGTCTCCTGAATTTACTTCAAACTACTCTTAGGACATTTTTTTTCTTTATTAGACCCAAGAACCTTTGGGATGCTACTGAAATGTGCTGCCATGTGTTTGCTGTAATCACAACCCGTCTTTTCTTACTTGAATGGTTGCGTATTCCCTTTTTTTTTTTCTTCTTTTTTTTTTTTTTTTTTATTTTCTTG
>VUQG01019354.1:0-19915 GCA_015106755.1 Etia nguti | reverse complement strand
GGGGGAAAAGTGTGGGGGGGGGGGGGGGGGAGAGAAGAGTAGAGGAATAATGGATGAGGACAATAGAAGTGCATTAGAGAAGGAGGTGGTGCTCGTCTCTGTGGACACGAACCATTGAAAACACTGGAATGGGAGTGACAGATGCCTACAACTGTATATACATGCACTTGTTTTATGTTTAGGTTTAATCGTGATGATCGGGGTGATTTTTTTTTCGAGCATGCACATCTTAGCTTTTAAACAGAAAAGCAGGTGCTCTACTTGGTTTATTACAGTTTTCTATTAGTCTGTGGTTTTAAGACGTGAGCAAAAACTGTGGTTTTGGTTCAGTGAGGGAGCACTCACAGACCAGCCGGAAGATTTTACAGTTGTTGTCTGCTAGTAAACAATGTTTCCAGGAAGGAGTTTAGTCAGCTAAAGTTTAAAGAATGCTAGAAAACAGTACCGTCACCCACCCATCTTCCCCTGCAGATATTCTGTAGCCGTGGCCTCGCACGCATCCGCACACACGAGTCCGCGCAGCCGCACGTCCACACCCACACATGCTCTCATCTGGCCCTTGCAGAATCCTGTCACTGTGAGTGGCCCTCTGCCATGGGAGGATAAACTACCTGTCATGACGACGACTTTCTGTGGAATTCATATCAGAGGCAAAACAAAGGAGGTGCCGAGGTCACGGGGCATCACTCTTAAATTATTCATCCTCTGTTTCCTCCTTCCGTCTCCTCTCTGCCTGTCGCCCACTTTGTTCTGCCAACTCAAAACAAGGGCAACTGTCAGCCTCTTTTCTATCTCAAATTTTTGGGTATATAAAGTCAATAAGTATTATGGTAAGTAAAGAAAATGCTTCTTGGGAAAAGTTACTCATTAAGTGTTTTTAAGCGTATGTTTATGTGTAAGTTAATCATATTGCAGGGTTTGGTTAGGGCACCGCTCATCCCAAACTTCTGAATGTCAGCATCATGAAATTTTAAAATCTGCTTTCCCTCCCACTCCTTGTTTGGTCCCCTTGCGTGCATAATTGATCAGCGTCCTGCCAGCTGCACTTGCAGAACGTGTTTATGTACGATGGCACCACGCTTTGAGAACTTGTTTGAGAACTTACTCAAGTCTCATCATCTTTTTTTTTTCCCTCCACTTGCAGAAACAGTTGGCTACTCTAGGCTTGACCGATATCTGGGACCAGAAGTTGGCTGACTTCTCTGGGGTGTCAGCCAAGAGCAAAGGAAAGCTTCACCTTGGTGGCGTCCTCCACTGGGCTATCCTCGAGCTGGCTGCTCAGGCAGGGAAAGAAGATGCTGACCTACAGGAGGAGCACATTGATAAGCCTAAATTGTTCTACGCTGATCACCCCTTCATCCTCTTTGTCAGAGACAGCGCCACGGGAGCCCTGCTGCTGATGGGAGCTCTGGACCACGCGGAGGGAGAGCCCTTACACGATGAACTGTAGCACCCTCCTGTAGCGTTATCCTTCTTTTCTCATCTTTGGTGTTTCTTTTCTTTTCGCATCCCCCTCTCAAAGACTGCACACTGGTTTCTGAGTGGAGACATTGTCATTCACTGTTGCACACAATCACATCAGACTACGTCTGGCTGTCAGACTCTGACACCGCGTAGTCTCACACTGACTGACACTGACACCGACACCGCCATATACTCGACAGAGTCACACACGCACAGTATCACCAACATGGCATATAGAACAAAAATACTGTACGAGACATTACTAAAGTTGACGGATACAGCAAAAACACTAACTTTGAGAGACTACTTGCTCCCCCCCCCCACACACACACACACACAAGGACTCGATGATCAAGTCAACACAATACAAGATGACAAACACCAACATGCTTGACAAGCACAAGTGGTTACACTGACACAACACAAGCAACCGACAAAGAACTTGAACAAACAGAAGCTCGCAGTGACACTTGGAACTCCGCTGTCAGGGCAGGTGTGCGTTTGTGTGTTTGTGCGGTGACCGACAGATCAAGGGTACCCCTGTGGACAGTCTCTGAGCTGGCAGGGACCAATGGCGGGGTCCCCAGGGCTACGTCCAAGGAAGACTGATGGCTCAGCCAAGTGCTTATTGATGAGCCAGCTTAATGCTAATGACTGTAATGCGTTACAACGCTTGTCAACAACACGGAGAGGACGGGGAACCTTTTAATCTCTTAATGCCATCGGGGATCAATGACACCATTATGCTGTTGGAAACAAACATAACTGACATCACTTGATGTAAATGTAACAAGTTTATATTTAGAAAGATTACAACAACTCAATGACGTCTCCATGTTGAATATATTTTTTAAAATATAGAACAATATGAATTCTTAATTGTCAGTGTTATCACCTGATACAGCCGATTCAGAACAACCAAAAGTGTCCTGTTGATATGTCAGGTGTCTGATACGGGCTAAGACAGGAGGCTGTTATTTTTTTTTTCTCAACTTCCACCGTGAACTGAAAGGCCTGACATGCTCCGCCAGAGTCTATGGAAGTAGATTTAAAGCCCCGAACTGAATCACTTACTGAATTTTAGTGGCAACACATGATAGACTTGCAGTGCATTGAAAGTGTAGCAGCGACTTTGTCAACACAGTCACAGAATGCTCCCCAACAACCTCAGGTAAAATGCGTTTCTTCCATTTCCACCGATAAATAATTGAGAAATCAAATCTATGGTTGAATAAAAGGAAAGGAAGGTCCCTGCTTGCCGTTCCTCTTAAAACAGCGTTAGTGTTTTGGTTTCTTCTGTGTTTGAAGTGTTTTATTTAAAGCACCCGAGCATTTTAGGAGACTTTTGAGTTGCACCGGCCACCCATCTGTCTGCACAAACAAAATACTTGATGTGTGATGGTTTTATCCCAGATGTGTTAAAAGCCTAGCGACAAACACAGAAAATGTAAATGTGAGATGCATCTGTCTTGTTGCAGTGGTCTAGAGGCACACAGCTGGACTGCCTGATTCGCAGCGTTCAACAAAATCCCTCTCAGGACCACTGTGCTATTCCATCCTTGTTCCTAAATTAGCCACCTGTACAGGTCTGCTTGGCAACAGTGCGCGGCGTGCATGTGTACTGTTCCTGTGAAGTCGTGCACCTATAACAATATCCTCTCTGCAGTGGCCGTCTGTGCAGCACAGATTTGTAAAGGGCACTATATAGCGGGTATACTTCATACTGAATAACCCGTGGACTCGATTCAGACAAGCCGATGATGGATCAGTGATCGTCTGCTGTGAGCTCATCAATCCTGCTTATTCTAACACCGGCTCCCTGCTGGCTCACCTTCACATTTCATTCAGAGCACCTACAACCGCATGCATGTTCCACATCTGCTCGCAGGTAGCCAGACATAATCAGATTTTTAAAGAAAAGGGTAAGAAAGCAGCTACTCGATGATGTGGAGCAGTAGCATTCAACCTAGCATAAATCAATGTAGTAATTCATGATTTAAAGGGAGTTCTGCCAACTAATAATATTTATCCTCCCTTTATAAAGATGTTTTAGGATTTTCCATTTATTTAGTGTAGTTAGGACCTGATATTTACATCTCATTTAATGCAAATTTGGTGGTATGGCTCTATTCTGACACTCTCCTGTGTGTGAAATGCAGTTGGCAGGGACATGGAAAGTGGGAGGCATAAAGACCCCAAGCACAGAAGTGATCCAACATCAGTGACAACATATCGTACAACATGTGACGCTGATTAATTCACACACGGGACGAAAGAAGGAGCTCAGGTGAAGGTGGGCTGCAGCGACTTGTAAAGGTGCAAGAACTGTGGGCAGGTAAAATCAGCTTAAATAGCATATATGCTCATACATAGTGGCCAAATGGATATGTAGAAGTGTGCTATCTAAACCATCACCTGGTGAGGGCTGGCAAGATGGAGTTATTGCCTGTCTGAATTAATTCTCTGCCCCATTTCTGACTCGTTTTATTTTTCTACAGTAGTGCCTAATTATTATGTTTTTCACAAAATAATTTTCCAGTGTTTTAAAGCAACAGTCCATGATAACTAGTTCAAGTTAAAAGCACCTGAAAGAAATGTTCAATTGCCTCAGAGTAGTGTCTCTGGGAGCACTCTGGCAATAGAGAGCAGCGATATTTTGGACAGGAAGTCAAGGTGAACTGCTTTATTAGTACTACTTGATAACTTGACACCATTGCCGATGGCAGTCTCCTTTCAACCATTTCACCGTCATGTGACAGAAAAAAAAGGGTTTTGAGAACATTTAATGTTTAATCACCTGTTTTTGAATAAAATATAAATGCGCAAGAGCGACATGAACTTCCTGTCTCCTCCACTGGCCTGCGCGATGGGTTCAACCGTCGGACAGTCCAAGTGGTAGAGAAGAGAGCGTTTAGAGCAAAAGAGCACTCACAGTAGAGCCATGCCAGTTATGGTGCAGTACTTACCCTTTAGAGAAAATCATAGAAGTGACTCTTTATAACTGTGGGTCAACTTTCTGATACGAATGTATCGCCTCGCTCTTGTTAAAAGCTTGAGATGGGTCATCAGTAAGAGGGCAGGCATGTGGTACATAGAAAGAGAGTTTTCTGTGGTGAACTGGAAGGATGGCTTTCTGACATTCTGAAAAGACACACAGGTGGTCAACTTCACACCATTTATAGATTATTCATGTGGGGATTTAAAGGGAACTGATGGAATAAGCGATTGTGCATTAGTTTTAATAAAAGTTTACTTTGTTACTCACTTGGAACTTCATTAGTTACACTTTGCTAGCACTGGGTTGGACTGCACATTGCCTTCAAAATTTCATTCGCTTCCTTAGCCCTAACCCCACGGGTTAGAGGGTTTCTCTGCTCCGATTAAAGAATTAAACCTAAACTAGCACTAAACATACAGAACAAGTTATTTATGGCTTTCGGGAAAAAAAAACAAAGGAGCTTATAGCATCTGGTATTCCAACTTTCCCATCTAAATACTGACCAGAGCTTACGCTGCTTAGCTTGGTGGTCAGGGTAGTTTGGCCTTAAGCTGCTCTGTGGAGCAAAGACTGGCAATTTATTGACTCAAATGGTAAACCGGGCCGTCTCTGCTCTCACTCAGAAACCCAACCCTCCCAATGGGCTCCAACCTTAACCCTAGCTGTAACCTCATGGGTCAGAGGATCCTCTGCTGTGAATAAAGAGTTAACTCTAAAGCCAACACTAAACTTTAAAAACAAGACATGTATGACTTTATATAAAAAAAATAAAAGGACATCTGATAATCCGATGAGGTCTCCCATCCAAGTACTAACCAGGCCCTACCCAGCTTAGCTTTTGTGCTTTCAAGTGATCGAACATGGTCAGTGTGGCCTGCTATTAAGCAGCGCTTTGGCGTACAAACAGGCAATTTATGGATTCAGACAGTGAAACTGGCCGTCTCTGTAAACCTGACCATAACCATAGCCCTAGCTGTAAGCCTAACCCAGGTCATAACCCTAAGCCTGTCCCTTACACCATTTCTCTGCTCTAAGAATGAACTCCATACCCAAAACTAAACTGTAGGAGCAAGACATGTACGGCATTTTAAAAAAAAAAAGAAGAAGAAGAAGAAATTAGAACAACTGTTTTTGGTCACCCATCAAAGCACCAACCAGGCCCTATCTAGCTTAGTTTCTGACATCAGATGAAATAGCGCATGTGCAGGGTGGTATGGCCATAAGCTGCTCCTTGCTTAACAGACTGCATATTTACAGATTTAAATGGCTGTCTCTGATCTCATTAAAAAGCCCAACCCGCCAATGTACCCCAACCCTAACACTAATTATGATGATCCAAGAGCAACGCCGGCACAGGAATATCAGATACACAAAGGGTGAGTAGGCAGGTGAGCTGATGCAGTCTGCATTACAGGGAAAGATTCCAGGTCAAAGGCATTAGCTTGACAGAGAAAGATAAGTAGATCTCACAAAAACCCATGCAGAGAAGCTCCCTGCAAACACTTTTTGTGCTGATTTTTACCCAACAAGAGATTTGAAAGTCTTCAGTCACCAAGTCAGCTCTCAGCAACCCTCCTCTGTGACTTTAGGCAGTGTGAGCACTTTCCAAAATTACCACTTACAGTTGGTCGTGGAATATCTAGGAGGGAAAAAATGACATGAACTGCCTTGTTGCAATTGTGGTTTTTACATTTGAAGTCAGTGAGCTCTATAGAACCACCCATTCTTTCTCAAATGTTTGTGAAGACACACTGCATGGCTAGGAGCTTGATTTTTACACCTGTGCCAATGGGGCTAAACACACTAATATGCCCTGACAGGCAGGTTGGAGTTTTACTGACCAATGGGGCTAAGCTAACCAGAATAGTCATCGCACTCTCCCTGCAGTATTCCAAGAGGAAGCTGTAAGTCAAGTGAAGCTTTTCTGTGTGTCAATATGTGAACTGTTTGAACTAGATGGTTTCATATAAAAATATGTCAAGTTTAAATATTGAAAAGTGGGATCCCCCTTTCAAATCACAAGCCTATAAAAGTATTTTCAAGACAAAATATAAAACAATAGCTTTACTCCGTCACTGCTGTCTGTCTTTCTCACCAGGAGATAGTTAATCTGCCCGAAGCAGGCTGTCTGCGGCAGCCAATATTAATGTTATTGATCATTGTCAGCTCTTGTGTTTCTTCCAACCTCAGATCACACTGTGGCGTGCAGTTTCTTTGCTTTTTTCTTTCCAGTAAAAGCTTCTTTTTTCATTAGTCCCCTTCTCTGTTCTTCTCCCCAATAACCTGTCTACTTTATTGCACACAGTCCTTAGAAAGTGACAACTTGGGAAACTGAATCAAAGTTTCAATAAAGCCTGGACTGCTGCAGGCTTTGACAAGTAAGGTGGATGGAGTGGAGGAGTACAGAAAGAGACTGAAGAAGGACATATCGGTTCCAGAAAGATAAATAGTTCATGAAGCTGTTGACTCCACCATTTTATTACTTTTGTCTAAGAATTTTCCGCCCGCCTGCAGCTCTTTCTGCCCACAAATTATTCATCGCACTTCCCACAGGCCTTAGCTGTCAATCCCAGGATTAGGGGTTTGTAGGGAAGATGGGAGCTGGAAGTTTGTCGTGAGCTCAGGTGCATGCATACTCAGAAAGAGCTTGATAAAACTATAAAAGCTATTATAATACCATATAATCATTTCAGCTACACTCTAAAGTTAGACAAGACTACTTTTTACAGTTTTTTTTTAACCAGTGGAGAGAAAAGTTGCGTTTCAGACAAACTCTCAATGCACAATCAAAGAGAAATGCAAAATTAATAAATAATGAGAAGGTTAATAAATACAGAAGCAAATTTGAACAAATGCAAGAATTTGTCACATCTTCTTCATGTAAATTTACATTTACTATTAATTTTGGTGCATTTAATTGTATATTTTCTGAGTGATTTATTTGTTTTTATGTATTTATCTATTTTTATTTTGTCATTTCAGGTGCTCCAGGACTTAACAGCATGATCCTAGTCACCAATAATTTGCTTTTGATGCATTCCCCAGCAAATCTGTAAACAGACAAGGCATTGTCTAACGATCACTCTCATAAAAAGTGCCTAAATACGGAATTCTGTGATAATGTTGAGAAGAAATACATTTCATATAGTTAATATTTTAGGATTCAAAATGTTCATTCGTACAAAAGTAGCTCAGTTTTGAAAAGTTCGGACTACTGTGACTGTTTTGACAGCGCGACTGTAATTTTTTTTCCGTGTCTGTCATTGCATATTCAGTCCGTGCGTTTCCACTCACATGCTGTAAACCTCAGACAAATTGAAAGTGCAGAATGTTCACACTGGGTTGGTAAAGCCATCAACCTGTAAATGGAAACCTTGTCAGCGGTGAAGAATTGATGGTCATGGCTTCCCAGCCACCCACAGTGACTCTCTCTGCAGGATTAGAACAACATTATTCAGATTGCAGATGAACATTAGACTGGGATATCGCTCAAATCACGACATACTGTATGTGCTCTACCTCAATCCAGCCGGTGTTTGTGAACACGAACAGCTGTCATCCAAAGCCAGAAATAACACACTTCCAGGACTTACCTGCTGCGTCGAGCAGACTCGCTGCCTCAGCGGTGCTTCATAACCAGTGAGTGGAAATCAGATTTTGTGAGCCGGCAGATGTTTGCTTTATGTATTTCTATTAAAGCCAAAGGCGATTTTTGAATAGAAATAATACTAATGTTCAACCAAACTTTTTTCCAGTATGTAAAAACAATTGTTGTTCTCTCCTTCTTTCCTTTCTCTGATGCACTACATACATACAATATTGTAATATTGTATACAGTATATACAATAACTTCACAGCTCAAATGAAAACTTATTTTTCTTCTTCTGCATCATCACCCAACCTGTCAGTAATACAAATGCAAATGTATTTGCATTTGTATTAAATAGAGATTTATTTTGTAGCTTTGGCCTGATTTCAGGTCATCGGGTCCAGCAGGTCATCGGGTCAAGACAGTATGCACAGTATATACTTCTGTTTTTTCTTTCTTTTTTCTTCTTTTTTTGTTTGTTTTCAGAGATGAAGGGAAAACAGATAAAAAAGTGTTTAGTAACCAATTAGCCAAAGATTGCACTAATCCCCTTATGCAGTGGTAGTAATCGAGCTACAGGCATCACCTTAGCATGACTCCAAATGATAAAAAAACAACATTTAAATATGAATATAGAAAATTTCCTCTGCAACAAGTATCATACCTAGCCCGAGCGCCGACCCCGACCTATGCTCTGACAACCCTCACTAATATTTAACACAAGAAGGACTCCGCAAATAGGGAGGGAATAGTATTGTATTTCTATATGGTCATTTGTTTTCTCCACTCTTTTTAAATGTACTTTAGGAAGTTTGTAGTTCAATGGAAACATGTGTAAAGAACAGGCTCTTCTTATTTGCCCTGTTTCAAATCCATTTTATACTTTTCAATATAATTTTGAGTATAATTATTCTTTTTTTAAATTTGGATTCATTCTCTCTTTTCACAATACTTTCTTTAAAATGTAACACATTTTAGGCCGATGTAAAACATAAAAGCCGGATCATAGGTCAAATGTGACATGATATATGCTGACAATACACACCACACTTGTAAGAATCATAGTTCCTAAATTGCAAGGATTTTGGTTTTCTAGCAATAAATCATTAAGTTGGCCTTGAAGACCTTGGTGGATGTAAGCCTCACGATCATGAGCCCACTCTACACTCCTATAAAGTTTTATCAGAATTAATTCAAAGATTTTTGAGCTATTATAGTAGAATGATGACACACACACACAAACACTACCAAATTCATAACTTCCTTGGTGGAAGCAATACCCTTTCTGTGCCATTATAGAAGAAAAGCCTGTTAGTTCTTCATCACGCTGCCTGTGAACGATTAGCCACCACAAAACTGATGGGACACCACAAGAAAAGATGTAACTGTTTTTCCAACTCCACATCCTCAGTGTGATTGCACAATACATTTTTTAAGCAACAAATTGCACAGAAATGCCAGATGTAGCAAAAATGACACTAATTTAAAGTCATGTATGCAAATTGATATTTAGTATTATTATTATTATTATTTTTTGCCAAAAGGTTAAAAAAAATGTTTAAAAAAAACTAATTTTGCCAGAAAAAAAATTCTGTCAATTATTTGATGGTTCAGGTTTTACAGAGTTAAGAAAACACTTTGACATCTTCTAATTTTCCTAATTTCACTCATATTTGTCCGTTTACATTGTTGGTCCTTTTTTTTTTAACCTAGCATAAATTATGCAAGCAATTTCAGTGAAGAGAAAGAGAGAGAGAAAAAATGCCAGATTCGGAGAATATGGTGGCCAGGTTGAGATTGCAGGCATGTGCTCAGTGAACCTGCACAGTCACTGTTCTCTCATCAGTTGAATTAACAGAATTAATTATGACTCTCTGCCTGGGAACACTCTGCTGGCATTTACATGCGGTGACCCATAATCCCTTCTCTGCAGTGTTTATGCGTTTGTGTGTGTTCATGCACCTTACCCTTGAAAAGAACAGCTGCTAAGCATGGACAGTGATCACACACACACATACCTACAGTCACACAATGGCACACGCACATTTTGCTGTACCTGCCTGTTAGCATTATTCGACAAGACAGCTCCCTGTGTAATTTGCATAGTGATATCATTTGGATAATATTGCAGCTAGCTTAGGCACCACCTGCTTCTGTGCTGAAATTGCTGGTGAAAAATGGAGGCCAGGTGGGAACAGGGGTGTGGGGCTTCACGGAGCTAGAATGCAACCTTCTCCAATTATGATATACATCGCTATAATTGGGGGATACGTGTCTTTGGGTGTAATTGTGCAAATCTTTTTTTGCCGTTTGACTGCAGTGTTTGCCTTTACGTGGTGACATCATCATAAACTGAATAAGCAGCTTTCTCTCACTTGTTCACTCGGCTCCATTGTGCGTTCATGTTTCCATTCGGATTTTAAATTTTGTACTATTCCTGAAAGTCAACTTTTTCTGCTGATAAAGTCCCATTGACTTTGAATGGAGAGCCAGTTGTCTCTCACCTCACCCTAAGTGGCCCAGTGGCAGTATGACCACTTGCTCACCTAGCCCTTGTATGGTGAAAGTCATGAGTTCAAGTATATCCTGTACTTTCATGATGATGTTTTTTGTCTACACAGAACACACTTTTCAGATCAGATTATAATCTCAGACAGAAAGCTGTAAACATTTTCCCGTGTACCATATTTTTCCATACTGCAGAGGGACAGCTTTACTACAACAAGTTAAATGTCCCTGAACTTTGAAAAAACTTGTATGACAGAAATGATTACGACCACTTGGATCAATTTCGAGTGGTAGCAGATTAGCTTCTATCTCCGGTACAGCACTCTTGTGGCCTATTAAAGTAGCTGCCCAGTGTTTATGAGCCCTCCCTTCAGCTTTCTTACCCAACATCTTTGCCTCCAACTTTTTAGCTGTGCTAGAAGCAAGCTAGAGCTCAAATCCACCAGTAGAAACAATCCCACCTCAATTTCTTGCAGAAATTGCATAACTTAGCTGCTTTTGTTCTTTGCTGAACTGTTTCCGTAACTTCAGAGAGGAGGTCGCCACATCACAAATAGCAACTGGAAGAACCTCTTTGCCCTCACAGCTTTCACTGACCTCCCATCCCCCTCCTATCCAAATGTGGCTGCAGCGGAGTATGGAAACAACAGATAACGACTCAAGCCCTGTGAGATGTGTTATGGAGCTCTTAATGAAAGAGTTGTGCCCCATTGAGCCCTATAATGAATGTTCTGACATTGAAAATCCCAAGAGGAGCAGCTTAATTCCTGGGAGTAGGTTCAAGCAGCTAAACACACTTTCATAAAGAAAACAGTGACTAAATGATGCTTTTTAAACAAAATAAATAAATTGGCATTGTGTAGTTAGTTTGGTGTGCATGTATCTGCGTGGCCCCATCAAAGAAAGGTGTTCGAACACTTTTGTTCCGGCTCTTTATGCAGCCTTGTCCAGCTTGTCTGATACCTGTTTAGCTTTTATCCTGACTAATGGAAATGTCAAAAACACTGTAGAAAAGCTGGACTGCCCATTCTCCTCGGAAGCCAAAAGATGTGAAGCCGAGATTGCTGCCAAGCCTTGTCAAAGACGCACGCACACAGCCAGAGTGCTATGCAGTATTATAACTGATAAGAGCTTTTGTAGATTTTAGTAATGATGTCCCTGAATACCAAGTGAGCTGCATCTAAAGAGACCCACAGGAATTAATAAAAATGTCTCCAATTTCATGGCCACAGTGGTTTCCTGCTTTTGAGAGATCACAAAAGGAAAATCACTGAATGCCACAATTTAATTATGTATTTCAGGGTGTCTCTGGATGTATTGCTCCTTTTGGAAATTTTGCATCCCCATTCTGGTGCCGCTCTTTGTCTTTCCCCATCTACCCTATTCTACGTCACGCATTCATTTTTCTTTTACTTTCTCTCAGCGCTCATTTCCATTTCTTTTCCTCTTTTTTTTTTTTCTTATTTCAAATTTCTCATTCAGCTCTCATCCCCTGTCCTTTCTGTCTTGCCCGGCCCCCTCCTTTTTTTTGTACCCTTGTGTTCTCTTTTATATTGCTGCCTCTCTTCACCAGTGCTCTGATTCATTCCTCCTCTGCTTCACTTTTTTACATGGGCAGGTGGCAGAGCAGCTGGCCTACTATGGCCATGTGTCAGAGACAGTAATCACAGAGGAGTTGTTTGACGCCGCTGTGCAATTTGGCACAGTGCAGGGTGACCCCACCCAGAGCTGAGCAAGATGACCTGTTTGGATAGCCCCTCGGTTGCCCCAAGCACCGACTGGGAAAAGAGCGTCAAGGACAGCTCACCTCACACCTCAACGGCCTCGCAGGTGGGTTCCTCAGTGGAAGAGGGGGAGACAGTTGGCTGTCAAATGACACGAGGCGGCAGATCTACAACCCTGTCTCACAAAAGGTTGGCAGCTGTATAAAATGAAATAAGAAAATTTGTAGGTCACGTAAACCCTGCATTAATTGGAAACGGCACAAATACAACAAAAAGTTTCTGTATTAGACAGGCTGACTCTTTCAAGATGCTTCGTTGAAAGGCTGTGTGGGCAGATGGTTCAGTTACTTCAGAATCTGCTTTTTCAGTCTATAATAGCAAAGCATGCGAATTTAGTCATATGTTTTATATGATATAATCATATGGTTATTTAACAATTCAGAAAATCTAGACAGCTAGGAATAGATCCGGTATTTGGAGAGCTACATAATGCTTGTATTTTTGCCTTGAAATCAAACTACAATGATATCCTCAAGGTGCAGATTTTTAGTTTTTATTTAAGGCAGGCCCAGGCATCGTACAGCCAACTGGCCACATCAGGCCCTTCTCTTGTCCCTGACATCATGCAATTTGCCCTCTTTCAGCTTCCTTGCTGGCTTACTGTTCTTTCTGATTTTGTGTGAAATCAAGTTCACTGTAAATGTTTTGCATCTGACGTTTATAACCAGCATTAGATTGCAAGACGCGGGCTTCTTGCTATTTATTTACTAAAGTTCAAGGTAAAGCTGTGTTCTTAGTTCGCCGTCTTTACAATGTGAATCACTATTACGAGACTGAGCACACGGAGAAATACAAGAACTTGACTGACACAGAGCAGGAAGGGATATCTGAATGTTTGCTAGCAAAGCTCCAAAAGGAACAAGGACTTTTTTATTTACCGAGCTTTACACATCCAGGGATGGAGCAGTCAGACCAACTGTGTGATTTCCCATAAAATCAAAAAGAACAGTAAGCTATTCTCTGATGGGGAGTTTATCAAAGAGTGTCTGGTGGACTCTGTTGTGCTAATATGACCTGAGGAAAAAAAAGCTTTTGAGAATGCAGCCCTCTCCGGGCAAATGGTAATAAGATGGACCGAGCACAGTGTAGTAAATCTGGAGTTTCAATTAAAAAGTCTATCGACGACACCTATGATGACCATGACACACCTCAGTTACTTATCTGTATATGTGGGACAAGTTTGAGATGACGGAGGAGCTGGCAGCAATGCTCTGAATGAAAAGTACTACAACAGGAAGTGGTTCAATCATGGAGGCCGATTCCTTGGATAGGCTGGGGCTGAAATTGGACAAACTGGCAGCTGATGGCTGTCAAAATTTGACAGGGAGCATTTTTGGACTATATGTAGCTCATACTTCATTGTTGTATTCCAAAGCTATTGTAACTTGCTGTTTCTAATGTCCTGGAGTGAATACATAATGCATAAAGAAAAACTACACTGCACTGCTTTGCATTGTAATTTCAATGTAATTGTAATTTTGACTTAAAATGAAAAAGGGGAAGTGATATTAGTCTTCAAAGCTTTGCTGGTGATAAGTAGATGAGACAATAGTGAGGAAAAGACATAGACAGACTTCGAAAAGACCCACTGCTTTGTTCTCAGAATGTTTCTACCAGTGCGTTTGATGTTTCGACCAGAAGAGCTCACAAATTCTGCTTATAAGCAACAAGTGAAACCAAACTCTGTGCCTACAAAAGAAGTCAACACACCTTCAGGAAATGAATGAAAATTGCTTTAAGAAGTGTGAAAGGTAACAAATTTTGTAATGTAAGATGTTAATATGCTGGTATCAACTCCAAAGTACTTTGGGTCAACTCCTCTTGGTCTGATTATTCTTGACAAAATAGACTAATAAATATTACAATATACAGTTTGTGACAATACATAACATCTGTCTCTTGAGTAAATTCATCACTGTGAATAGACTCTAACTCTACCCTTATTTTGTGATGGTAGTTATTGTTCTGCACTACAGCCTCAGTGAGTTTGATAGAGCGACACTTGAACCAGTTCTCTACCTGCTGTAGTTTGTTTTTAAGAGTGCTTGAAGCTTGCAGCACATTTTCAGAGCATGACAATTACTACTGTCACTGGCTGCAGTCCATGATGGAGAATTTGGAGTCCATCCAACTGCTGAACTAGAGGTTCTTCGGGGATCACCACAATAGCAAACTGGTCAGCCTAACACTGGGAAAAGTAAGACAGTCACTCACAGCTGGTCTAGTTAGTTGGAAGCAACTGAACGTTAAAAATAAGTGTGGGGAAATTGTCCACTAGTAAGTTAATTGCCTTCTCCATTTATGATATGCATTGTTATATCTGGGAGATACTTGTCTTTGGGTGTAACTGCGCAAACATTACTGCCATTTGACTTTAGTGTTTACACGTGCATGGTGAAATTATTGTAACCAAATAATCAGCTTTCCCTTTAATCATTGTGCCAACCATTCAGGAGAAGATATCGGTTCTGTGGATCATTGCTTTTGTTTATTGTGCAAAAGTGCAATGACTTTGAGATGAAGGAAAGAAATAAGGAGTTGTATGTGACATGAGACTTAGTCACTTGTGTGCTCTCCAGCACTGAATGCCAACACAGGTTGTGCAGTTCTCACACTTTTTTTTAATGCACACACATGCAGCGTGTTAACGAAGATGCCCTGCTGTTCAGCTCGGCTCAGAATACACTTTAAAGGCTTCTTACCTGGTTTCTGCAGAATGACCTGTAATGCATTTCTCCTCCGATGGGCTACTTAAATAGGGCAAAAGAGTGATTAGCCAATGCACGACAGGTGTGCCACCCATCTGACATGATGCTGCCCCTGAAACATTCAGCTCCACCTCTCCCATCTGCGTCCAAGTAAAGGCTACACCCTGCCAACAGACTGTTTAATTTTAGAGGTTCTCCACAATAGCAATAGCTATCACCACAATAGCAACCTGGTCAGAACTAACAAAAAGGGAAAAGCAAGACAGACATGTGAGACCTAGCTAGTTAGCAACATCTGAGCTGTCAAAACCAGAGTGATGGAACTGTCCACTAGCAACTTGGATTGTCTTCGAAGACAGATAAAAAAAAGACTTCCAGAGTAAATAAAGGTAGAATAAAGGTTAATATCCTTTACTCAAATCAGGGCTGTAGCACATGAAAACATGCACAAACATGCTTATTTATTTCATATATTGTTGCTTATTGTCAGCAGTTTAGACCTGCGCCCATCCATTTTTCAGACAGCTGACAAGAGCTAGCCAAACAACAACAACAGCTGATTATAAGCTAAGTTAATGTTAGGCTTAAGTGTCCTTAAAATCACACTTTGCCTGTGATAAACAGATTACATTTTTATATTGTATGAGAGTTTATTCACTAAGCATCAGAGCTGAACTGCAGATCCACTTCAAAGAAAGTTTTACTAATACCCGCTAACAGTAGCTAACAGAGGCTAACAGCGACACTAAGGGCAGAGCCAACAGAAAAGTTGAGGACACCCTCAAAGCTTCAGTCCAGTGTTTCTGTTATCAATCAGAAGTTAGCTTCACTGACTCATGGACTCCTTTTACAGCCTCTTGCTGAGTAAATAAAAGGTTGACGCTTCACACTCTGCATTGACAGCTGAGGTAAACGGTGGACTGAAAGCATGCACAGATATGCAAATTCGCCAAGGTTGATCCGTTATGCAGTCAAAATGTATTGTTTTTGATCTCTTTTGCCTGACTAAAACTTGTTTGTCCTATAGCCACCATAGCTAGGAAGTATGCACTTGAAGTGGGAAGATAAGAAAACAGGAACTCAGTTCACTCCAATGTGCAATCTGCTGACATGGTGAACATACTGTAACTTTAACAACATCACTTGTAATCAGTTTCACTATAGCTACCTAAAAATTACCCGCTCATTCGTGCAAAACATGTCCTCTAGAAGACAGAACATCACAATAATGGATATGGTGAAATCCTCTCTGACAAAGTGTCACATTGACAGCCAACAGTTGATCTGCCTCATGCGAAATGCCTATTTAGACTTTTTCTTTACATCGCAGCCAAAGAAATGCTCTGTGTTGTTCGCAAAGCTCGAAAGGTAAACGCTAACAGGCAACTTGAATTGAAACACACACAGAAGTAATCATACAGCGTACTGTTGCTTTGTGATGGTTCAATTCTCATGCTAATTATTTCAATCAGTGTGCAAAAATGCCACTGCTTTTCAAAGAAAAAACACACACTCAAAGCACAAATGCATGTTCATACAGAAACAGAAACTGCACACCCCCAATTACAACCTCCTCTACCTGACACCGCTCCATGTTTCCTGGATAATCAGACAAAGATTGGATAATCCTGACAGAAATCCTTTTCATTCCCTCAGCCCCCTGCAAATTCTCATTTTGCAATATCATTTTCAGTCAATACACCAACAATCAAATGCATTTCAAGGATTTAAAATTCCTAGACTGTCAAGTCTGGCCTGTGGGGGTAAACAATTTTTTTAAAGCTGTATTCTTAACTTTCCAGATTGACTAACAATGAAGTCACAATAATTTACTCCCTGTGACTGTGGAGAAGGAGAGTTAGAGCATAAATATGGATGTAAGTAGAGAACACAAGTTATATTATAGCTCCTGGGCATACAGATTTCACTCCCATGCCAGAGTGAGTGGTAACAATCATGCAAAGCACTTTTGCTCTGAGCAGGGCTGAGCCTCAAACGCTGCCTACATCCCCTCATTTCAGGTTCCTAAAAAGGTCAGCTGACCCACGAAAGCTGAAAACTGAAGCACACACTAAAATCGTTTCGCATATGGCACGATCAGGTTTGAGAAGAAAACAGCGCCACCAGGTTTGAAGAATAGCACGCAGGTTTCTTTGACGCACACTTAACCTTCAGTGCTCTGAAACGGCTCATTATTTTACTGTTTTCCTCCATCGTTTTCTGTCCTTGTCTTGTTTATCTTCTCTGTTTAAAGGCTAATGGAGGGCTGCGTGTTGCTGCCACTGGGTATGAAAGAGTGTTTTGATGATGGCCAGCTACCTGCTCTGTGCTGAGCCTGACTGTTCCCGCTGTTAGAACTGATAAATTTGAAGTGAACCGTGAAGCTGTTGTCTCACCAGTACGCTGGCCTTTAAAGTCCCTCATTATCCATTATGAGCTCCTACACTGTTCCCCTCTGCTTTCAACCACCTACTTGCGCTTGATTTATGACCGGTTGCTTTATACCTTTTCCTACATGAAGTTATTTCTCACCTCGCACACCTCTTTTTCAGATCCCAAACGGCACATACTGAACACACTCACAGTTGTCCCGCTTAGGGATGCAGATTGAAATGTGTTTAATCTCAGTGCAAAGAGCAGGTTATACATTTTATTCCAAGTGACTTAACAGCTGTTTTCCATGAGCTTTATAGACACAGAGAACCTATGAGTGCCACTCTCTCACTTTTTCATGCAGTTCCCATTCTTGCACTTTGTAGGTACACAAACATCAGAGAGCAGTTCTCTCTCTCGAGATGAGATATATGATTCTACAGCATCTGCTGTGTTTTGAAAGGAAAATCCTTTTTTCTGCATGATCTGCGTTATGTCACGCCTAAGCGTAATCCAGTGAAAGCCTTGATGCGGCTCTGTGATGTGGAATGTCTTGTATGTTATTTTTGAACAGATATTGTGTGTGCAAGTAGGTGGGCAACGTAGCGATGTATATCTCAATGGAAGGCCTACAGCACAGCCCTGAGGACACCACAGAGGATAAGAAGCCAGTTCAGGGAATGTGTGTGTGGGTGCCTTTGTCTTTCCATTCGCCTCCCTGGGGACGTTGTCTGAAAGGTCACACAGACTTTATCTTTTGATCTGTGATTCTCTGTTCAAAACACCATTGAAGCTCTAGCATCTGCTTCCTGACTCTGACTCTTGAGAGTTTTTATTTAATGAGGCACTGGGCTCGCCACCTCTCACCTTCAACTATCCACATTCTGCGTTTTCTTTTTCTTCTCTCCCTCTCTATGTACCTCCATCATCTCTTCAATTCCATTTCTAAACAATCTCTTTTCAGTCCGTGCTTTTATTTTAACCTTCCATTGTGCGCCATTTCTAACGTCACTTCAGCCTTCTTCTTTACTGCCTTTGTCTCGACTTCTTACGTTTCCCTATTTTCACATTCCAAAGAAATACACTTAATGGCCAGAAATTGATGAGGATGATGGACACATCTGTTTTTGTGCAAGAAGTGGCATTCTGCTGTGCCAGTCTGTTGGATGAGCAGCTGCGGGAGCAAGAGGTAAAGTGTAGCCAGAGGTCGAGTACACTGGCAGTTTGATGCCGTATCAAAATTCTCCGAAGAGCTCCATGAACGGTGCAACAAAGGGTGTAAAACATATTTAGTACACACTGATCTGGCATACCATTATGACCACTAACAGGCGACGTGAATAACACTGATTATCTCTTCATCATGGCACATGTTAGTGGATGGGATATATCAGGGAAAAAGTGAACATTTTGTCCTTAAAATCGCAGCATAGAAGCAGGAAAAATGGGCAATTGTGAGCGTTCGTGAGAGTTTGACAAGGGCCAGATTGTGATGGCTAGACGATTGGGTCAGAACATCTCCAAAACTGCAGGGGTGTTCCCACTCTGCAGTGGTCAGTTTCTATCAACACTGGTGAATCTGGGACAGGGTCATGGGCAGGCAAGGTTCATTGGCGCATGTGGGGGAAATGAATGCTAGCCCGTGTGTTCCGAATTAACAGACGAGCTACTGTAGCTGAAATTGCTAAAATATGTAATGCTGGTTATGATAGAAAAGTGTCAGAAAACACAGTGCATTGTAGTTTGTTGCATATAGTGTGGGTGGGCAATGAGCACATGAGCATCAGAACTGGATCACAGAGCAATGGAAGAAGGTGGTCTGATCTAATGAATCATATTTTCTGTTACGTCATGTGGATGGCCGGGTGCATGTGCGTTGCTTACCTGGGGAACACCTGGAACCAGCATGCACTATGGAAAAAAGGCAAACTGGCAGAGGCAGTGTGATGCTTCAGGCAATGCTCTACTTGGAAACCTTGGGTCCTGCTATCCATGCGGATATGTCTGTGAAGGTTCTCAGTCATCCAGGTCATTGTAGTCTAAGGAGCTTGAAAAGAAAATCGTCTGAACATCTTTAAGTTTTCTTGAGATCTCCAAAAGTTGATTCTGTTCATCTGGACGTAGCGTTTTGTGGGAGAAACGTTTCGTCACTCATCCAAGTGACTTCTTCAGTCTCAGCTGACTGCAGGTTTCCCCAATCTTATAAACAGTACATTTGCATAACGACTGAAACCAGCCCACTGAAGGAACAATGGGCTGGGACGTCAGTTCCTTAATATTAATTATGCAAATTCTCATGACCATTGATCAACAACCACTGACCAAAACCCACTGATCAAAGACCACTGATCAATGGCCATGAGTACCATTCACAGAGAGTTGGGGAATGGCTGCAATCACAGCATTGTAAGATGGCGAAAGATGTACCCTTAGGCCCCCTCCTCGATTCAGAGATGGTCTTTCCCTTTTCACGTAAATGGCCTCCTTCACT
>VUQG01019352.1:16478-38907 GCA_015106755.1 Etia nguti | reverse complement strand
AAAAAGGCAGTCAGCGACCCCCTTGGATTTATTTCCTCTGCAGATTTGTTATTTTTGTACTGTGCACTCACAGCACCTTAGCTTCAAGCTTGTCATCTTGTGTTTCTTGGACCTTTGCTTTATTAAACAATACGCTTAAGTGTTGGCATTTGTCTCCCTTTTATGACATTTTGCTTTTCTGTACAGCGCAATAAAGGGAAAGGAAATAAGCACGAAATAGAGGGGATATAAAACAAGAATGAGATGATAAACTCCAACACTGCCCTTGAGTCATATTTAAATTGCAAACATGTAGCAGTACTATCAATAGCCCCCCCCCCCCTTTCTTTCCGTGTCTGCTCATATTTATTTGTGTATATTTGTTAGCTTGATGTGACAGACAGATTATTGGACTGCATTCCTTCCTGTGTGGGAGAAGCAGAAAGGGTAATGGTATGTTATACTTACAGCTGAAGAAGTAATTCTTTATGTTTCTGTCAACTAGTATCAGTGCCCAGCCCATGCGTGTGCTATAGCAATCTGTGATTAAATCCTATTTTTGCAATGACTATTCATTGAACCAATGCTATTTTTGCAATTGGATTCCCCCAACTGCTGCTTTTTGTCAGTATTTGCATCCTTTTGATAATTACTCACTTCCTCCCTCTAGAATTGCATGTGAAAACTACATACTTATAAAAAGCAACACAAAGACGAGAGAGTTTCTGATTACTGTATATATATGCATGTGTGTATTGGTGGCTTTGAGGTAATAGTTCAGAGCCAGCGTTTTGCTCAGGATGTGAAGAAAGAAGCTGTAAATCTCATGCAATCTTTGGTATGATGCCACTTGTGAATTGTAACTTTTGGTTTGCGTTTGTCCTTTCTGATGCTGATTAACATTAAAGATTTTTAACAACACTCAGGAGACTCCGATGTCTGTATTTCACCCTTGTTCTACAACAAACTGTCATTGTCTGTGCTCTTTTAAATTAATCCAGCACAACTGTCCATCTAGCTTCGATAAAACTGACATACTTTCTGTGTTCTTAAGATCACACAGATGATTCAAATTCAGTTTTAAGAGACAAATCTCACCTTGTTTAATATTTGTAACATTAGGGACGTGGAAAACTATTTTAACTTGTTGCAGACAATGCTGTTTTCAAAAGCAGCTTGTAACTTTAAAGATTACTGCAATATAAATAGATTAACAATAGATTAGAAGCAATAAAAGTAATAAAAAGTCATCTGTTGCATTACAGCATCACTTTTTAGAGTAAACACACCTCTTCAGTTAGCTTAGGCATACTTGGTATATAGCCTAGGTTGTGAACCCTTACCTCTGAATGTAACTTTACATCAGTGCTTATGAATAGCGTCTCCATCACATGGCTGGCAACAAGCTTGTTAATTTCCCTTGTGGTAACAGCTTTGGCTCAACTAAAGGCTAGCTGTTGTGTTTTTTGGAGCTGCACCACAGACATCATTCTTCCTTTCATCAGGACACCAGTGTTACAGAGCTTTGCTTACTTCGCAGACGTTTCTTCAAAATGTGAAAAAGAGCTAATTAGCATCTTGCAGACACTTGTGACACCAGCAGAAAACAATTGTTTCCAAATTTAAAGGGTATTATGACCCTTTTCAGGCCTGTTAGATCCCAGATGGCCTCCGTACATGAGATTCTGGACCAGCTCTTTGTTTAGAGGGAGCAGGTCTCTGCTCCTAAAGAGTATTTTTATTTTTTATTTTTTACCAGAAACCAGTTTAAGCCGGTGGTGGAAGGAATCTTAACCACCTATGTTTAAATGCCTACCCTGCTTTCTCTAGTAATGCACCTAACCCAGCGGCTCCACTAGTCAGGAACAATTACTCGTTAATGGCAACTCTTCTCTTAATGATCTGTGCACTTGGCGAGTTTCTAGGTTGTTATTTAAGTGGGCAGCAAAATAGCTCCCTTTTACTCTGATGGGCTAGAACAACCTTTTAGCAGCTTTAAAAATGTGTAATAGGTATACACAATCCTTTACTTTTACTGTTAAATAAAGAATCCAAAAAATCAATGTCCATCATTTATCTTTTAACTGCAGACTTAACATTTATGTTAACATTTGCGCCGGCGCAGCTCAAAATTCAAAAAGAGTAAATTCGATCTTAAAAATCAGTTTAAATGAATCACTTCATGAATCACTGAAATCAATCATGAGACCTGAGGTTGACTACAAATCTTGGGGGAGAGGGAAGAGAGACTTGCAGGGCAGTCTTTTCCTGACATGGCTAAGAGTAAAGCCAAAGGGGAAGTGGTAACTCCACACAAAGTCACAAAATTCTCAGAACAGAATCCGGTTTGAAGCATGACCATCTTTCTAGTTGACCTCAACACTCACTCTTTCACAAGTGTAGGATTAAATACTTCCCACTTGTATGCAGCTCTATGCCAAGAAGTCGGAGGAAGTGACAAACATTGTGTTTGGGATTTCTTGTCACAACAAAGAGAAAAATGCTGTAACATATTAACAATAACAGAATGTCCATTGAAAAAGCAACCAACTAAGTGATGACTTGTAAAACCAAAACATCCTTATTATTCATTGCAACGAGAAGTATTATAAATACTCAGCTGTTAAATATAAGCTATTATTTTTCTTTTTCCTAATTTAGTTTCAGAGTGTTTTGTAAATCCTATAGTCACAATTTTGAAAGTTGGGTCGGGCTTTCCATAGTGTTAAAAATATGGCAGTGTGCTGCGTAATGATGTGGGCAGCACGGTGGTGCAGTGGCTAGCTCTGTTGCCTCACAGCTAGAAGGTTGTGAGTTTGCATGTTCTCCCTGTGGACTCAAGCTTCCTCCCACAGTCCAAAGACATGCAATCAGTGGGGTTAGGTTAACTGGTGATTCTAAATTGACCATAGGTCAATGGTTGTCTTACTCTCTATTTTAGCCCTGTCTCTCTCCTAATGACAGCTGGGATAGGCACCAGACCAACGAGCCCTGATAAGGATAAGTGGAAGAGAATGGATGGATGGATGCTGAGTGATGCCCAACTGATAAGAAAGATACTGAAATACTCTACTATTGCAAAACAGTCAATTTACATTTGCACTATTTACAGGAAAACTTTGAGATTTGGAGAAATTCTGGCTTTGTCATACTAGGGAGAGAAAATTAACTTGCCTGTGTTTTTGCTTTGTCTGGTTAATCAAGCAGATAATAACCAGATAACAAGGCAGACTTGATGCTTCATTCTCTCTCTCTCTGGCTTTGTACTATGCACATCTATCTCATAGAGGCCTCCTATATAAATATCCATGAATATGTTTATTTCTAAAAATGTTTCCACTAACATTAAGTCATAGATATGTTTAATGTGGTTTTGTGCTTTACTGTACAGACACTGTTACTCCTTTTAAAAGCATTTAGCTGGCCCAGCATGTTGCCTAGTCAAACAACAGCAATCAGTGTGACCAATTTACAGCAATACTGGGAAGTTAGGCGTAATTCTTTATGTAGAACCACATGGATGACAGATAAAAGACGAGGAACACAGTGTTCAGTACAGCAGCTGATGCTCTCTGTCTCTTCTGTCTCCTCTCTTTCTATCTTCTGCTCTCTGTTCACCTGAACCACGACGCGAGGCACAGGCGCTGTTTGTCCTGACACTTGCTTGAGGCACCTCGAAAGGTCATGAGACGTAATAATAACAGCAGGAGGACATTCTGAATAATGATAGTGGACATTTATTATACAGGAGCACAAGCAAGCCCCTGCAGGGTTTGTGCTGGGTCAGTCATTTATGACGCTGGGCCAGGTTTCAGAAATAACCACATTTACACCAGGTCCTAATTATTCCCCTCTTGTCGCTTTACTACCTTAGGAAGCTGACATTATTGCCAAGCCAAGCTTTAGCAACCAGGTGAAATGAGGCTTTATTAATAGGCAATTTCATTTTCAGAAGCTTTCTCACATGCTCAGATTTTTCTCTATAAACCGCTTAGGCGTGAGCAGACTGAGGCTCCTTAACAATAACTTTAATCATAGGTAATTCTAGAAAGACACTGAAGAAAATAGGAATGGAAAAAAAAGATTCCTTTGTTTGCTTTCCTCTAACGTAACTGAGAGCCTGACTGATGCAAGAGAGAGTGACAGTGCCGTGAAAGCAGTGACAGAAACTGATGGGAGAGAGGCGCAAAAAGAGAGACGAGAGCCAGAAGATTAAGTGCAACAGTGAAAGACGGGCAAGAGTGTGGGGGTCTGTGTTAACGTCTGTAAAGTGAGAGTAAGAAACTGGGCAGTGAATGATTGAGAGCGGATGATCCAGGCAGAAAAAAAAAAATGAAATGAAGGGATTAGAGGAGGGAGAGACAAATGGGACTGTTCAACAACAGTCACTCTGGCAAAGTTTCATCAGCGTGAGAGAGGACTTGTCGTGCTCTGAGTCACAGCAGATGGCCAGCACTATCAAGTGCTAATAGAGGTATGTAGCAGCCACTATTGGTGGTAAAACTCAACCAGCCGAAGATTCCTCTGTGACGACACCATCTATTGCTGCTTATCTGGTGTCAAGTGAACAAGTAAACAATTTAGTGGCTTCTGGCACATTCTAATGTCACTATTTCATCCTATACCCAGTTATAGTATATTTTGCGTTGTTTACTTACTCAATTAAAACATATAGATGATAAAGAAATGGTAAAGGAAGCTTAGTCTTCTTGTGCATTTTATCTCACAAAGAATGTAAATCTCAGTTATAAATGGAGGAATTGCTGTATGTGTCTGTTCTTTGCATTTTATGCAAAAAAGGTCTATAAAATATACTTCTAATTGGACTGGTGTATCATTAGGAAAGTAAATGAGAGCAGTGTTGAGTTTGTTTGCATTAGCACTTTTTTAAAATTTTCGCAATTATTGATAAGGTTTATCAAGGCATGCCACAGTGATAATTTTTAATCCTATGATGTCTTGTCTAGTCTACGAAACTGAGGGCTAGTCAGCATTTTCCTCATGTGCCTGTTTTCCTGACAATATTACCTGTCATACTGGCCGCCTTGAAAACATTTTTTTTTTTTTTTTGCTAATTCAAATTAAACAAAAGATTTAAGCTAGCTCAAACAATGAGGACAAACTCTGGAGCAAAAGACCATCAAGACCAGTATGAGATATTTGGTTATATTCTTTAATTTCAATCTAGGCTGTCAAAAAGTTACTTCCAACATTCTAACATGTGACATTAGTTAACATTAGCTTGCTTGCTAACTGATTACTATTGGCAGTATTAACATTCTTGAATAGCACTAGCTAACTGTATCCAATTATAAATGGTAGGTTACTTAGGCTAGTGTTAGCAAAGTAAATTAAAATGATAAGAACATATTATCTTTAATTTTAACTGCACAAAACTTATGTTACCTTAGTTGTGGTTGACTCTCCAGCTTCTGTTTTTAAATGGGTGACTTTACACCCTAGTGGTTAACAAAAACTCAGCTGACACAATGGTAAAGATGCAGTTTTTGAATGTGCTTCATACAGTTTGTGGCACTGTGAGGCTGTATAAGAATAATCTCAGAAGAATTTTTTCTATATTTCTATAAGGAACTTGTTCATATGTTCATCTGCAGTGCTGAGCAAGCAATACTGTTATGTGAGAGATTGTGGCAAAGTGATGGCATGCAGACTAATTGATTTGAGAAGTTAATGTCTCAAACCCATGAAATATATTACTTAGCTGGTAAAAAATAAATAAATAAATAGCATGAATTCAAGGAGAGAAAATAAATAAAAGTGGAGCCAAATGACAAGGAAACACAGAGCTTCTGGTGAGTCTTGGGTTACTCGGTAACACAAAAACACAGTTAGTGGCTATCTGGTATGTTGGCTGTCTTTGGAAAAAATGTAGAAATGTACATCATTCATATTTATTCACAACATTTTTTTGTAGATTCTGGCAAACCCATAAACCAAATGAATAAAAAAATGCAATCTGGCAAGAAGCAGACAGTTGTATTTAAAGTAAAAGCAAAACCTGTTGAGTATTTATAGAAACTGTCATTGAAAGGTGCAGTAGTGACAGCATGATGCTAACAAAAGAAGACAAAAAGTTAGAATTAATCTTGACAGCAACACTTGTTTGAGCTCTTTCGATCTGAGGGATAAGAGACTGCTGCATTAGTAAATGAAAACAGCCATGAAAGCATGCTTTCAAATACATCTAATTTCTGTTGTAGGTACAAATTCCTTTGAGCTAAATGGCGATTGTTCTGCTTTATGATGCTTGGCTCACATATGTGGGAGTGAATGTAGTGATGAGGAAAATCACCATGCTTAGAACTTGAATGCATTAATGTCATCTGCCAACAAAAAACGGCAGCTGCCAGTTTTTTTGTGCTGTTGCTTCACCAATTGTCCAATTAATGAATAAACACAATGCATCACACAGCACAAACAAAATTAAATCTGCAAGCAATGAGTATAGGGCCCTCACACACTGAGGCATGCTGTGGTTGAGGTGTGCAGCTGAAGTGGCTGTTGCACAAACTACTGTGCTTATCACTTCCTGTCCCACTATGTGGCGTTCAGCAACACCCACTAATTATATGTCATGTTACTGTGTACAACATGTGGGACCCACAAAGAAAATTTCATGTTTATACTGACTAATGCTGAGTTTCTGTTGCTACTAGGTGGCGCTATGACTGTGACAAAATATTGACATGCATAGATGTAGATGTTTCCATTCTTGGAGTCTAATCAATAATTTCTTGGGCAGTGGTGAATGATTGAAATTTGCTGGGCTGCCACAGCCGTGCAGTCCACTTAAAACTCACAATTTTCAAAAGTAAACAACATCAACATCTAAAGTTTATTCAGAGGTAGATGTGATTATCCTGTTAGGAGAACAAAACATGCTATTTCCTGTTCCCACTAAGTGGTGCTACATTGTAGACCAAGGACTGGCAGAAATGTCATGTTTCACCATGGATGCCCCCCTCCCCAAAAGTAGACTCTCAGAGAGGATTCTATCAAATTCCAGTGTTATGGCTGAAAATGGCTAAAAGCCACTAAACTGTCACCTTAAATTGGAAATTATAGAATTTTTATTGGGTTTAGGGCATGGCTACAAGAGGATTTTTAAAAAATATGTCGCAGGGTGTTACATGGTTGTGCCAAATTTTATAAATCTGCATTAAACACAGGAGTGGGGCTCCTTGTATCATTTTTGTAGAGGCTGCTATGGAGCTGTTTTAGCTCTCCCCATATATAAGACCAGTAAAATTAAAAGATTTTTACTAGTCTTAATTTAATCATTTTTCAGGCATGTTTAGGCCTTCAAAAAGGCAGTTCATTGGTGTAAATAATGATAAAGAGAGCAAAGTACTTGGGCCTTATTGAATAAAAAAACACATATGAACTACATTTATCCAATTAAATGCAATACTTACTAGAAAAAAAACCGCACTAATAATAGGTATACATGTAAAGAAGTGTAATTTGTGAGGCTTTAAAAAAAACAATCCTGCATTATGCTGTGAAACACTAAAATGAACCCAAATGTTGCTCCGTTAGCACCAAAACTGTCTGAACTTGCTATGCAGACAAACAAATTTCACAAGCGAGTGAGTGTGTGATTAATGAGAAACTACATTTTTTCCCCCTCTAAACAACACCAAATCAGAAAAAGTTTAAAACCTGCATTATTTTCCTTGATTTGTCTGCAAGAAACACCATCATTTGCCCTCTGATTTATGCAGTTGTCTGTGATTGAATAAACAAGGCTGAGTTCCACTTCCTCCAGCAGTGCCGTTATGTGTGCTATTTATATTGCGGTTGTTTGGAGCATCGTTTCGGCATTCCTCTTTGCACAGCAGTGTATCTGTGGCTGCAGGATAGTGTATTATGCATGGATGCCAATGAAACTTGTCATTAAAGTGGCCTCGTTTAGGAGTTCTGTGCTCTCTTTGGGCTAAAAAGACTAAATAGAGATAGAGGAAAAAAGCAAAAGCTACATGCATTTGTCATGTGGACGTGTAAATGATTAGCTGCCAACTCCTGTGGAATATCCTTAATATTGCACAGTGCATACCATGTTACAGACTTCATGCATAAAACAGCCAGACCAGGTTTTGTAAAGATGTTTTATTGAGGTACGTGGCCAACCAACGAATCTGGACTCGGGAAACATCCAAACACATACTTAACATTTCGAAGTCTTTAAGGTGTAAACAGTAGATGCTACGTGAAATTAGACACAATTCATGATAGCACATTTTTAGATGAGTAAAATCAAACTTCCAGTTATACTGTGACAACATATTCCCCCTGGAATATGTTTTCAGGAGTGTGGTATTGTTTATGCTGCTGTCTCTCTGCCAACAAAGACAAACTGTAAGTCCATCAGCTGAAGAACTTCATGGTGAAGTGAAGTTGCAGTTGAAGTATTTTTGAATACATCATCTACAGTATTACTATCAAGGAGACACATCTACAAAATTACAGCTTATTCAGATGACGCAAAAAAAATAAAGTGCTACTCTCGTTATGACAAGAGAAGCTTTTCAAGAAAAAAATCACAGCTTCTAAAGGCTTCCACAAAAAAAATCAGGCTAAAAGAATTCAGCTAGATCCTTGTGCTCTGAAAAGGACGGGTGAGCTAAAATGTGTTTTAATTTATTATTCAAATGATGCAATCTGTCCTTCAGTTCTAGATTTCTTTCACATTCCTGATTTTCCACACGCAAACTCAGGGACAAGGACTTTAAAAAAAAAAGAAGAAAGAAATGCTTCAATTGTGTTAAATAAATAATGAATTAGTGGGTAGAACTCTAAACCATTCAAAATGTACTGGTATTTAAAAATAAAAAATGGCTTGACTATATGTCAATACCGACCAGTCACATCAATAACATAAGGACAAAGGAGGCCAAACAGGGAGTGGAAGATGGAGATGACAGGCTGACATTTGATCAATGATGACTCGTGCACCCATGGGTACAACACTACCTGCATGTACACTGACTCATAACGGTTCAGCACTCGTGTCATTCCTTTCACTGCGCAGCCTCCTCCTCCTCCTCCTCCTCCTCCTCCTTCTGTTTTCCTGTGTCCCTCTAAGCTGTCAGTGAAACTCCTTGTCATGGTCAGAAGGAACCCCATTGTGCTGTTGTTTTTCAGGCAGACTGGCTACAGTTTTTTTTTTCCTCTTGTTTCAAGCTCTAGTGAACATGTTAAAATTCTGGGCAACACTTGCAACATCCCACTGAGGCTCTTCAGCAGGTCCCTGCAGAAACCGGCGGGTTTATGCCCACCGAGGTCTTTCATGCGAAAAACAGCAGAACACCTTCTGCCACTTGTAACTTCTAAACTTGGTAGATGTTGACATTTTTCTTCCTCAGTGCTCACAACAAGCTCCCAAACAACCCCCCTAGTCTTCCTAAAGAGATTTGCCTCACTTTTAGCTTTGATTTCTTTTACCTCATCTGTTTGTAAAACAGTAACACAACAGAATAAGGACGGTAGACAAACACAGCTGTGTCTCAAAAGTGGACAGACATAATAATCCATAAAATTTTTCAACTAGAATATTTCATTTACTTAAAAGAAAGGAAAAACTTTCAGCCAATCCCTGGGATTTCATGTTTTTGTTTTAAGGATAGTCGAAAAGGTAAACTCTGAGTCTTTGGGTAAATAGTGATGTTCACAGGGTTTGACAGGCTTTCATACCAGAAACTAAAAGATGCTGGAGAATTTTTATAGCATACATTAATTGTCATTTCATAATGAAAAGAATCAGTTTTTGATTTTTCTGTAAATGACCTCTTCTTTTTGCACTCTTAAATTGTTGAGTGCAGTCGTAACTCAGCCAGAAACTACAGACAATTTTCAGATCTGGTGTATTCCTTTCATCTTATCCTGCCGTCTGTCTAAATGGCAGTAGCTTTCCAGAGCTGGCCGTGGTTGTTCTTGGCAAGTGCCTATTGTTGTAGCAGTCTACATGAAGCTGATATCAGTCCCTAGGGCAGAGACCCTGAAATTAGCAGATAGGAATGAGACACACGGAGTGGGTAGAAACAAGAAAAGGACACTGATAGAAGCATCATGTTCCCATGACAGGATTCAGCCTCCTCCCACGCTGGTAGACGTCTTTTTGATGAGGAAAAACTAAATCTGAGCTGGCATCCAGCAGACATTTTAAAGCATTTTTGACCACCCTTGTCTACTAAACATCGATTTATTGGCTTTGAAAAGATGAACCTACAAGAGAACTAGAGCAGGGCAATAGCATAACTGCCCCCTCCATTAAAGGCTTACAATCAACCAGCTGAGCTGGAAACCATGTGTTTATGAGGGGCTGTGGTTCCAGATCCTTGGAGAAGTGTGTATTATGTTTTTAGTTTTTCTGTGTTTGGCTGACCAGTTGGAGAGGCTGGAGCAGTTGTTTAGCCAGGGGAATGAGGCAGAAGGGGGGTAGTTTTAAAATGGGTGCATCCCTGGGGAAAGTAGATGTGGAAAGATGGTGGTCTGTGCACAAAGGTTCAAATCTCCTCTATGGAATCAGCTGGGACCAGCCCTTTCTTCTTTCCACTGCTCAGCTTTAGAAACACCTCACCCTCTTCTCGTTTCCCCACACAAATCTAAAAGCAGGAGACAGAAAATAAGATGCTTTGTTTTCTAAAAGGAAACTGGAATAAAAGATTATTTTTACCAATATAAAAAGTGTTTTTAAAAGAACGAATAGCAGGCCTTAAAAAAATTGGAAAGCTATTGTGCAAACTGCCTACAGGTTTTTTTATTTGTGACTAAGCACTATGAATTTTCTCCTTGTGTGTATATGAATAAAAATACAGTGACCCTGAAGGTCAAAAAACAATGGGCGTTTTCTTTCTAAAGGTCTATACAATCTGGAAATGATGAGCCTTATTCCTAGCAAAGACAAACAGATATAGATAATGCTGGTGCCAATCCTTTGATCGCTCTCTAACCAGGATGCACCCCACTTCTCACACAGCGTGTACTGGATTTGGCTTCGGTTCCCTGAAACTCTTCACAGGACAGGTTTAATGAATTGAGAATTGGAATCCTATCATCTGTGTATGCTGGGTTGCCATTATAGCCTTTTAATGGTTATACCGTGCATTCACTGAAGAAAAAACAGTGAAGCTATCAACAAAAATAAATTAAGTCTCAAACCAGTATTCTAACATTGGTATACCTGGGATTCCCTCACAGCCATGTGTCCTCTTTCTCGGTTGCCGGGATTACCCTGAATAACCCGCCACACTCTCTCGCCGGGTCGGACCCTTTGCACAAAGTTGGCCGGGAAAAAACCAACTTTGTCGCCACATTTACCCTGAGGAATAAACCGAAACAGTTAGGTCAGCATTTAAACTGTATCAGGATGCCAAGATAGCTGTCACAGATTCTTTAGGTCTAGTTAATGAGATTGCACGATGATTTGCGCTTACTGGCCCACCAGCCTGCATTCAACCCAAATTGTTAGTTAACAATCCAACTTGATTCTTTTTCTGATGGAAAATCTGGAGTTTTTCTGCTCCACTGTTGTCAAGTTCTAGCCTAGAAAAGGGTTGTTGGATATCTCTATATAATAAAATTCTAATGCTCTAATATGTCATTGAACTGCATTTAGCTTTAGCTTTGATCAGAATTAGAATCACTTTGTAAAAAACAAGGAATCTGTGGTGGTGTCGTGCAAAAAAACAGTGATGCAGAAATAGAATGTATGGTATTTACAGTATATATAATATATACGTCTATATATAAATATTAAAAATAAATACACAGACTACCTACAGATATAGAGATGACAGTGCATCATTTTAATAAAGCTATGCAGTGTCACAATATCGGTTTCCATCCAGAACCTTGTATTGATGATGGGAGAGTTGGATTTCTGTGTAAAGTATTCTCCAGAACATCCCAAAGATGTTCAGTGGGGTTAAAGTCTGGTCTCTGTGGTGACCAATCCATGTGTGGAAATGATGTCTAATATTGCGTGAACTGCATTTTCACAGTTGGAATCCCATGAATCCTGGCATTATCATCTTGGAATAGGCCTATGTAGTTCATCACATGGAAAAATCCATTAAAATACCTGCTCGTTCACTATATTCAGGGAGTCAGCTGACCTTTCTGGACACTTAAAACTGCTGTACTTAGACCTGATCAACTGAAGCAACCCTAGCTATTAATGCTGACCTAACAGGCTTGTCCAATAGACACTATACATGATGGATGCATCCCTTCATCCATCTCTCTTATTACCTTGATGCACCCATCAGTCTGGAACAGGGTAAACCTGAAGTCAGACCACATGACCCGTTTCCATTGCCTCTGAACCCAATCTTTATATTCGCTAGCAAATTGAAGCCTTTGAAGTTTTTTCTTATTAGCTCTGGTAAGCGGTTTTCCTAAGGCATCTATTTAGTGCCAATCCCTTGAATTCTCTTCGTATTATGCATGTGGAATTGCAGTTACTTTTGCTATTAAATATAGCCGTGATATGTAATGTTGATTTTTATTTGAGTTCACCGAATGTTTAAGTGACTTCTGACCACGATCGTTCAAGGTTTTTTTCCAACCACATCTCTTCCTCGGATGATAGTTGGTTTTAATAATGCATTGGACAGTTCTCAACCCACTTTTAGTAGTTTCAGCAATATCCTTAGTTGTTTTTCTTGTTTTCTTGAAACAAAGTAACATCTTTTCCATGACCACAGGAAACATCCTCCAAAATGGTTGTTTAAGAAATGAGAAGCTACTCACTGCATCAGTCCAAGTAAAAAACAAAACCAAAAACTGTTGCTTAATCACTGCAGTAACTATCCAGTAGAAGGCCGACAGTATATTGTTAAAGCCTATTTAAAGTAAAGTCCCCAAAAATGAGTCATTTGGCACCAAATATTCATTCATACTAGTTTTAAACAGTTTTTCAGTGAAGCCTGACTGATGACAACTGAACACTTTTATATCTACCTCTTCTACCTCATAACAGCAAAGCACGAATGAACTTTTAGTTATTTAGTAGTATAATTGAGCAAGCACCTTTACTGTTACACCATCATTTCTCTCAGAAATGAGAGAAACAACACTTTGTAAATTAAAATTCTGCCTCATGTAGTGGCAAATCATCCCATTGTTGCTGGAGAACGCTTGTTTTCCACGTGCGCACACATAAACAACAGATTTCGTCCCGTTCTTGCCAGTGATAACTGGGTATAGCTCATTATGCAGCACATTTTCACAGTTTAACACCCTCGGCCTCAGGTGTTGATGTGTTTATTGAAATGATTCACAAACTATACATTAGTAATGAACAGATGATTCACAGATTATACATAATTTAAAAGTTTCTTGGAATGAATGTGTTGATGTGCTGCTCCGCTTTGGGTTACATAAGTTCAAGCGAAAACTATGCTCACACAGTGTACGCTAAATCTGCACTCTGGATGCGTTTTCCTTCTTCGTGAACTGAAACACACGGGCGCACACACAAATGCACATTTATTTCCATTGGGAGTTAGTGAAGCTCATTACAGACTCAATAAGGGCCTCTACGCGGCTGCAACAGTAGTCAAGTTCATTATGTTAAACTCTTTTGGTAATTTTCAGAGGAAATTATGTTCTATTTTTGTCTGTGGCTCCTTACATGTTTGTGACAGGCAAAAATGGAGCAGGTGCTATGCATTAAAAGCTCGGTTTAAAGACCAAAATTAACACACGCGCAGTATGAATGCATGTGCACACACATAAACATGCACACACCGACTTCTGAGAACTTGGGGGAAAAAAAACATAGTACACACCAACATCAACAGGTATGCACCAACTAGCACACACAGATGTTTGCAAATGATTTATTACCCACCTTCCACCACTCCTCATTAGAGTCGTCAGTGACCTGCACCCGATCACCAGGACTAAAAGAGATAAGACAAGAGAGAAGATGGGGAAAAAAAGGGCATGAGAAGGGAGGTAATTGGGGTGGAGAGGAAAAAGAGACAGGGAGACAATAGAGGGAAACATGATGGGAAAGGCAATGGAGCAGGAGGGGAAGAAAGGAGAGCTGAGTGCAAGCACAAAATATTACAGTTATCTAACTGCCACAGAAAGCTGCAGTGTACCTGCGGTAGCAACACTGTGGAGGTTAAAATTTGGGTGAATCTTTGTGTCTCGATGTAGAGGTGACAGAACAGCTGAAAACAAAGTCATGAGGTCTACATGAAATATAACTCTATAGTGTCTGCTACAGCAATGAAGGCTAGGCCTGATCTGCAGCCAGCCTGGCCTGCATACTAATGATGCTACCAATTTTTGATGAGACTTCTCTACACATACACAGTATGCCCACTGTCCTAGATTCACAGGGAGAAGCTGTCCCAATTGCATTTCTGTGCGTTCTGTCTCCCGGGTGTCTGCGTTCACAGCTGCCCTATATGATCATGGTATACACACACAAACACACACACACACACAGACACACGCACAGGTTACACACTACCGTGTGACTCATATTTCTTAGGTGACTGGTACAATTCTGCTCATGCAGCTTCTCCCATGAGCGCAGTTAAAAATTTAAATGCATCTTTTTTTAAGGTTCGCAGTGTCCAAACGTTTTAATATATACTATATTGCATATCTAACTAAGCATTTATATTTAACTATATTGTATATTCCTAACAGTAGAATTAGCCAACTTTAGCAGTTTTGTGGTAGTGATAGATAGTGGATAGTGGTTCTAACTTAACAATGCTAGTATTTTATAACTCTTACTGTTGCTATTTTAATTTTTATATATTACATTTTACATGTACAATTTTTCCTGACAACATGGAGGGTATCAGGAAGAGTAGCTAGGTTTCTTTGTAAAAATCCTCACAATGCCTAGTGGTGAGATTAGCTGGTATTCAGTCCCAAAGAAATCAATGAAAAAAGCTACTCAAAGATGAAATGTGAGCTACTATTTACATAGTATCCTTGTAATAAGTACAAATGTTATCTAAATAACATCCATTTCCGTCCATTTTTTTAATCTTCTTTCAACCGCTCCCTTGAGAAGATGCCACAGCGGGTCATCTGCCTCCATCTCAACGTAGCCGTAACCTCCTCTCTTGTGAGAGTAACCTGCATGTCCTCTTTCACTACAACCATAATCCTTCAGTGTGGTCTTCCTCTTTTCCTCCTGCCTGGCAGCTCCATATTCCAAATCCTTGGTCCAATATAACCACTATCCTGCTTTTCTTCTCTTTTCAAACTCTCTCAACCTTGTCTCCAAACTGCTCAACCTGAGCGTTCCCTCTGATATACTCTGATAATTTTCCCTAATGGTCAGTCCAAAAAATTTTTTTATCTTCAACTTTGCCACCTACAGCTCTTTTTTTTTCTCGTCGTCTCAGAACTATACATCACAGCAGGTTCACTCTGGCTGCTATCTGTCTGTCACAAATCACCCCTGACACTCATCTACACCCACTCCAGCTTCTTGAACTCTCTTTTTCATCTCTCTTGTCCACTGCCCATGACTTTGGATGGTTAACCCTAGGTATTTCAACTCATCCACCTTCACTACCTCTTTGCATCCATTCTCCATTACACCTGTCTCCCTCTAATTCACACAGATATTCTGTCTTCCTTATCTCCAGATCATACCTCTACCTCTCCAGGCTCTCTTTCTCCTGCTCCCTACTCTCACTACAGATCACAGTGTCATCTGTGAACATCATAATCCGTGGAGACTACTCCCTGACCTCATCTGTCTTAACCACTTACCCTTAAATGGTTGAAACCAGCTGGGGTGGAGCCTATCCTGGCTGAATGTGGGAAAGTGGCGGGGTACATCATGGACAGGTTGTCAGTCCTTACAAATCAAATACAAATAAATGTAAATCCCCCCAAACCCACTCATTCTCATGTAAGCTGTGTGTTTGTGAGGCGTTATAGTCAAACCACCCATAGTCATCATCACTACAAATATATTACACATTGATTAGACGACTGAGATTCTGCCCACGTGAAAATCACCTTTTTTTGAGGTCATTAAGCTATCAAATTTCACACACACACACACACGCACGCACACACACACACACAGCCAAAGCACAGATGGCTGTTAAGAGCCCCCACTTTATGAAGGCTATGCCCTAATCATCTATATACTCACATAAAACCTTCACATAGACATTCTGCCCTCACACTGTTACATAGTTTTTCTTCTTTCTAATCTTACTTTCTCATATTTGGGCTTTAACTTTGACAACAGTGCTTTGCTTTCTCCATCTGTTTTCTCTCTTTCTCTCTCTGATAATCTTCAGCTCTGTGCCATTTCCTCTCATGCATGTCCTCCCTTTCATCTCTCAGTTGTTCAGTGTCTTTATCCCCTTCCCTGCTGGGAACACAGCTCAGTCACTAGTTCTGCGTGGGGACAGTGATGGGCTTTGAGTTTATAATTAGTCGTCCTTAAGGGCGCCCTGGCACCGTCCTTTGCAGATGGTGGGGACATTTTCATCCTGCAGGAACAACAGCCGGGGCAAAACACGAACAAAAACCGACCATATTTACACACGCAATGCTAAAAAAAGCAATTGCACACAAGCACTCCTGGACATGCATACGCATATAGCTATAAAAATGCTTGCACATAGTCAGGTTGTTTTGCTTTTACTCACTGTAGTTCCAGGTCATTTGGTTCCTGAGGCAGAAACTTGTAGAGCGCTACATAGGTGTGGATAGAGTGGACTTCAATGCGCTTGGGCACCTGGTTACAGGGTGATGCAGGAAGGGGAGGTAGTGAGACAGAAATACACGCTTGAGGAATAGAGCAACAAGGGATGAAAGTCTGCACAGGTGGATTAAACAGAGCGGTACCTTCTCCTCTGCAGTCTGAGTCTGTTCGCTGCTCTCATCTACCTCCTTTTCAATCTCTGGCTCGGGGATAGGAGTGTCTGGAATCAGCGAGAAAATTTCTTAAAAGTCGCTAATCACACACATAAGCACTCATTTTTTGTTTTTGTTTTGTTTTTTTACAAGCAGCCACAGTAATTCTCTCTCACGCACAGAAAGTTATGCGCAACACAACATCTGCATAGACACACATAGGCAAGGGCATGCAGCGCTTGTGCATATCCACGTACATGGAGGCACAGACACAGAGAAGTCTTTACCCCCTGTCTCCTGAGTTAACTCTTCCTCCATGCTGGACTGTCTCTGCTGCCTCTCCTCTCCTCCCTCCCCCTCAAATAAGAAGACAGAGAGGAAGCAATAAAATATCAGCACCAGGAGGCCAAAGAGGATGCATTTGCTAGTGGGTGAACTTGTTGTCAGTCAGTATGCTGGAAGTTCATGTATTCAACAGGTTACGGAGATACCTGCGGTTCACAAAATGTGAACATTTTACATTTTAGTAGGTATGCACATTCTTTTCAGTGTAGAAGTTAGATGAGAAGCTTTCTATCAGTCTCGTGTTAGACACGTGTATAGACAGACAAAGATGCAACATTTTGGCGAGGCGGGCTGTTTGGTCCGATGTTGAGCTGCAGTAAACATCTCTTGGCTGTTGCTTCATATTTGCTGCTTATAAACTGTACACAGATCAGTCTCAAATATTTGTAGCTGAACTGTTACTTTCAGATATAGCAACATTTATTCAGGGTTTACAATTTTGATCCAGATGGCTTGCAGCTGTTTTTCAGATGATTCGGAAAGCCTTTCGAATTAGTCTCCATGTTTATATTATGACTAAAAGAGGTAGCTAAGAAGACAAGAATATTGTTATGGTAAAGATTTTCTTCCAATTTAATGGCTGTTCTGATAATACCTAATAAATCGGAAATCTAAAGCATTCGTAAATGTATTAACTGTTTATATATTTCAATAAAAACCATATGTACACTTTACAAAATATGGCTTAACAAGGGAATATCACTGTCAGTTCTCTTAATATAATAAGTAAGTTGGCTAATGGACCAGTGTTGTTTATTGTGTCAAGCACACGGGACTGAACTGTCCTCTACCCCCACCCACAGGCCTATGATGTCATACCAAGCTGCGCGTTGGTGATTCTGACAAACTGCCAAAACTGGAGCGACTCATCTGTGCCAAGGACGTCCCGTAGCGCAAGGCGGCATACACAGGGTCTACTCGCATCCGCGGAGCCTCTGAAACCACACACAGACACGTATATTATTCACTAAAAGACTCCGGACACACTACAATCAGGGCTACACGCTGAGATTACACTGTACATCATGACTATTGTGCCTGTGCCAATCTGGAGGAACCAAGGGGTCTAAATATAACTGCTGTAACACAGTCAGTCCTGAACCAAAGTGGCCTACTTTAGATCTGCGAGGACAGCAGCCAAAAATTCAAAAGAAATGAAGACATTCCAATGAATTAACACGCTTTGATTTATTTAACTTAGTGGCAAGAGATGTGTCTTAGTTTAATAGCTTTAACAGATGTGAAACTGTAGAAAGAGTAGAAAGGGAATAAGAGACGAAATATAAAATATGGAAATCTTCTGAAAGTCTTCACTGCTGCATTTCATGTAGACAGCAGTGCTTGGGTGCTATCACACTATTTCTGAAGTTTGGAATTAGATTTTTCAGCTCTTTCCTCATCCAGCTCAACAGAAGGAGGGTAGAGGGATTTTGCTGCAGGGCCAGATGTGTCTCAGTGTGCGTGTGCCTGTGCAAGGTGAAGTTGAAATCATTCGCAGTTTCATACTAAAGTCATTGCTTCTGTATACAGAACAGAAATTGTGCAGCAATGTGTTATTTAGTGTGATTAGTTCAGGTATTTAGAGGCGATAAAGCTCATTACACTGACTGTAGCAACTTCACTGAAGAAGGTATTTCTACAGAGAGAAATTAATTGCAGACGATTAAATGATGGGATGGAAAGCCAAACTTAGAGACTCTACACTCCAATGCTCCATATAAATAATTATTTTTTAGGTCCTCAAGGTTCCTATTGAGACTGGAAGGAGAGTTTTTATGTAAAGTAGCTTCAGATCTGTTTTTATTATAATGTTGTTAATTATCAGTTAACTGATAACATTCCGACCCGAGAATATTATCAGTATTCATAATCAGGTCCTCTTTGGCTGATTTAACCTTGACGTTTAAACAGAGAAATCCTTTTCACATTCATCACATATGAATCATCACTGCAAGACTGCAACGTAGTCCATTAAGTTCCCACAACTACCAGACTCATAAATGAGGTTTAATGTGAGAACAATAAATTTTGGCCAGGAGGTACTTGATGGGAAATTAAGGGGGTCTGTGAGTAAATACAAAATGAAAACTGTTGTCTGATATGAATGTGTGTAAACATTTTACCAAGCCTTTTGTTAGCATAATTATGAGCACACTGTGTAATGTGTGATTGCGAGCTTGGCAGGTTGCACTCTCAGCTGGCCCTGGCAAAGTCCCAGGCATCATGGTGCTGAGCTCGAGGTGATGATGGAGTTGTAGGTTCATTGTACCCTGACTCATGAGTACTACAAGCAAGTGACAGCATGGGGCACCGACCCTGATGTGAGTCATGCATTACGGCAGATGACTGTGTCACGTTCGAAGGTGTTCTTACAAAGGTATGACAAAGAAAAATGAAGCTGCATTTCAGTGGTGACGATGAAAGGAAGAACAAATTTGAGCACTTTTAGTCCAGTGGTTCTAAAAGCAACTTGTACCACTATGATTTGGCCTTGAGCGGACAATCACTGACATGAAAAGTGAATACAACTGATTAAAAATCTAATTTTCTTTGAAATTTATTCCCAGCATTTACTGAATGAAATAAGGTGGATGTTCGTGAATTTGGGGTTACTATCAATCAAAAAGTGGGCAGCATTTCAATGTTTATGAAGCTTTTAAACATGCAACTGTGGTGCCTATCTAATAAATTAATCCTCTTCACCAGTCCAAGGATATACAGCACAACTCATAAACAGAGATATAAAAACATAAACATTAGAACTTATAAATATTTATTCACATACTTTCAGCGTAGAGACGGTCCATCAGCCTCCAAGAGAAACTGAATTTGTCTCCTTCTCTTTATCTTTTTCCACTTCACATTCGTCCGTTGTCAGGTGAGGTGAAGACATTTCTGGTTTTTATTACATTACAAGCAAAAGTGCAAAAAAATAAAATAAAAAATCGAAAAGTAAAACCCAAAAGGCTGGACAAGAGCAACGTCACGAAACAAAAGCACATGGACACAAGCAAACCCAACCAGCGGACTCACTCATACACCCACATGCACACTCGGACTGCGCTCACCTTGGCTTGGCTGAACTTCCTTGACAACAGCCAACTGGTCAGTGACAAGCATCGGCGAGCTGAAGTTTCGCTTGAATGCTCCCGACTAATGGTGGGGAGAACAGAGCACGAGGGATTTTATCAGCTGCCATAACTTCTTGTTTATAGACTGGACATATAGCTCAGCATATATCTCTTTGTAGTGGTATTTGAGCATTCATACAGAACACGTACAAAAATTACTAAAGTGGAAATATAAGAGAACACATTAACAAAACTTTAGCGCACGCAGAGGGGCTCACTTGCTCGAGGAAAGAACAAAATAAGCAAAGCCACGTATGAGTTCTTTCTGCTGCTAATCATGAACAATAAATTCACTCAACCACTACTTGTAGCCACATGACTTAGACACAGACATGGACATGTGATTCTCTGTGTGTATGTGTCAGCACGACTGCAATTTCACACTGAATTAAGCGCAGTGAGAGTTTCAGCTGAGATATCGGTTTGTCTTTGCCTTGACTTGCAAATGAGCCACTCACTTTGTCATATTATGTTGAAGAGAGAAACACTCAGCGGATCAAAGCTAATAAGCGGCTACCTTTGTTCTTCACAAACGCACCCAGATTGTGCTCTGATGATATTTTAGCTTTCGCTGCCCTCATCATTCCCCTACCTTTCCCCCTCTCTGTTTGTGCACTGCTGTCAAACTGCACTGAGCTCTCTTCAGCACAGCGCTCTTAAAATTTTCCAAGTGGCTCTCAGAAGGTCTCGCCTCCTGCTGCATGCTAATGTCCTCTGCTTTACACTAGAGGATAAACACAAAAGCTGTGTCTGAAATCACTCCCAATTTTCTGCCTAGTGAATCATACTCACCTTCTGCCATTGTCCTTCAAACAGTCATAATATTACATTTTTCAAGATAAAAAAAAAAAAATCCACAGTGTAACATCTAACCTTTACTCCGCAAGTGTGTGAAATAGTCTTTATGTAAGCAGTAGTAAAGAAAATTAAACATTGCTAACGATCAAGTTGGGTTGGCCCTAAAAGGATGGCGCAATGATTAATTGTTTTATTTCAGTAGCATCAGCACTTCACAGCTTCAAAACAGCACTTTTCCCTCTGCCATATGTATCTGTGTTTTTTCAGCATTTTAACTGAAACTGCACATATGGTGAGCAAAAATGACTGCCTGCAGGTCAAGAGTGTTTCAGTGTTTATACGTGTGAGTCTGTGTGTTGATGCAATAACCTAAATGTGTTTGATGTGATACAATACTGATTCATCTGTGGGTTTTTTTTCTCTTTCCCATTAACGCTGTACCTAAAGCTATTCTATTAAAAACATTAAATGAATTGCAGAGTGCACAGGGTTTTGTGGTCAGGTTTTCAATTCATGCTTGTAATCCAAACTGTGTCGGTAATATGACAAAATGTTTGGAGTTTGCAGTGAAACTGACCATCAGATAACAAATCAGAAAATAAAATGTCAACCACTTAACAATTTACACATTTTAGTCGCTTCTTCGTTGCAAATGTGTGATTATGTTCCAACATGACTTGAAAAATAAGGCCTTCCCTAAATGTCTTCTCTGTTAATGGGGTCCACAGGATGAACACCTTGCATATTTCCAGTTAACGGGACTCTTGTATTCCTACGGGTCACTCTAGCTTTGCACTCTCCTGCTCTGTAGTAGAGATTAAGAGAAATGAGGAGATGCAATAAACTGCATATATGGAGGTTGTTTCATTACTCCTCTAGGGCTCTATGCAGTCCTGTGAAAAACTAAGTAGAGACCATGATTCAATTGCTTGTGGAACCACCTTAAGCAGCAATAACTTGAAGTAATTGTTTTCCGTATGACTCTATTAGTATCTCGCATCCATGTGGAGAATTTTGTCTCACTCTTGGTTTTCATTGGTTTGCGGGCATTTGTTTGCGCACAGCTCTCTTATGGTTCCCTTAAGGTCTGGGCAGTGAATGGGCCACTGGAATGCTTTCATTCTTTTCTTTTTCAGCATTTCTGTTGTAGATTTAATAATAATAATGTATACTTTATTGATCCCCGTGGGGAAATTCCTCTCTGCGTTTAACCCATTCACTCAGTGAAGCAGTGGGCAGCCACCAGTGCAGCGCCCGGGGAGCAGTGTGTGGGGGCGATACCTTGCTCAGGGTAC
>VUQG01019352.1:0-16458 GCA_015106755.1 Etia nguti | reverse complement strand
CTATTTGGAATGACAGGGGGAGATGTCATCGGCGGTTATAATAATAATAATAATAATAATAATGATGTATACTTTATTGATCCCCGTGGGGAAATTCCTCTCTGCGTTTAACCCATTCACTCAGTGAAGCAGTGGGCAGCCACCAGTGCAGCGCCCGGGGAGCAGTGTGTGGGGGCGGTACCTTGCTCAGGGGTACCTCAGGGTAGCCGTTCAGTGGATTCGAACCCCCGACCTTCCGATCATGGGGCAACCGCTTTTACCTACTGAGCTATCCCTGCCCCAGGGATAGCTGGGGCAGGGAAAGCACACAGATTTGCTGCTGTGCTTGGGATCATTGTTCTGTTGCGTGACCTAATTTCAGCCAAGCTTTAGCAGTCAGACAAGTGGCCTCACATTTGACTCTGGAACACTTTACACGCGAGTTCATGGTTGAGTCAATAACTGCAAGGTGCCCAGGTGGCTTCTATGGCTACAAAACAAGCTGTTCACCACCATGCTTGATAGTGGGTTTGTGCTGATATATCCAATATATCAAATATAAGCCATGCTGCCATGTTCTTTTTAGAGAGAATAGGCTTTCTTGTTGCAGTCTTCCAAAGAAGCCATACTTGTTCAGTCTTTTTCTAATTATACTGTCATGGAGTTTAACATTTAACATGCTAACTGAGGCCTGTAGAGTCTGAGATGTAGTGTTTGGTTTTTTTGGTTTTTTTGTTTGGTTTTTTATTTCTCTTGGAATGAATTTGCTGGATTTGACACTCATTGAAAAATTGCAGCTTTGTTTTAAAACCCACCTGAATGTTCCAGACCAGAAAACTGCCAAGACTTCTTTAAAACTGCTTTATGGTGATTATCAGTTAATTAAGTGCACTTAGTTTTCCACTTAGTCCCATGTCCATGTGTTATTTGGCTGTATGTTAACACATTTATTTCAATGAATCACTGAAATATTTGCTTTCTTGCCAAAAGTGAACACGACAAGTAAAAAGTAGCCGTTTTATTCTTGCAATCCAGAAAAAAACAAAGCCAATGCTACTTTTTTATGTTTCCTATTCATTTCACAGAAGAAGATGGTTTATCATAACCATAGCCTGGCGTGAAGTGCAATGGAAAAACGTGAAAGCAACAACTACTTTCCACTGAAGAGTGCTAAATCAGGGACAGAATCAGTTTAAAAGAATTGAGCAAACCAAAGTGTGCAGTTAGTGACTATGCTGATAGAAACTCTCATTGCTATAAATGAGGGCAACATCAAACTCTGTGTGCGTGTATTTCGCACCTTCCCATGACACGGCTGCTGTGATAGTTCTGAGGTGCACCACAGGTGAGCAGCCATCTTGCACGTTTTACACCGTAGAGCTTGTTTGGAGTTTCCTGCAGAGTGGGATAAAGAAGAGAGAATGAAAGGAGGGGACACAGACATTGAAACAGTCACAAAAAGAAAAAAAAAAACAGCAGGCGACAGATTTGCACTCAGCAGAAAGTGCTAACAGAACATAGTGCCCCTTGGATCATATGTGCAGGTTTTTCTCTGTTCAGGTGGAGAATGAAATCAAACCCTGTCCCAGTTTTATCAGGCTAGCACTGCAAACAGAGCTCACACTAACAGCTTCATAATGAACAGCTCTTCTTGCAAAACAACTTAGAGAGATTGGAAACCAGCTGGACATATTTCCATCATAATCGATTTGGCATTGAGTCATTTACATTTGTATTTGCAAGTGTTTGAGCGCTAAAGTCTCTTGAGACTTAGGTTGTTTTCTTCCAAATTGTTATATGTTTAGAAATCCTCTTTTCATGTTTTAGGGGTTAAGGAGTTGAGTCCTTATTATCCTAGAAAACAAAGATCACTTATTTCTGAATTTGTTACAGATGGGGATTATATCGACAGGTCTGTATTAGAGCAGAAACAACAATCAAATAAATTGGATAGCTCAAGAAAAATAGCGGTTTTAGAGAGAGAAATAAAATTAGTTCAACAGCTTATGAGAAAGAGGTTACACTTTGTTTCGGGACTGCAGAGGTAAATCTAGAGCGAAGTGATGCGTTACATAAATAAACCCACTAAGGATGCAAAAATAAATTTCAAAAAAACTGCACAGGAGCAAACATGGGGGAGCAGGTTGGAGACTGTAATCAATCACAGTGACAGGAAGTAGATTTAGCAGAAATACTAGAAGCTAGTAGCACTCAGAGGTGGCAAATCAGAGACAAAAGCAGTCGCACATCCCCACCAGAGCTGTAGCGAAGTCCAGATTTAATTGAATGACTTAAATCGAGGAGAAAAAAAGAATGAAGCAGTGAGGTGAGATTTAGCTTCACTTTTCTCAGCAAATCATTATTATTTTATTTATTTGTACCACTAGGCTAGCTTCAGGTAATTGAGCACCTTAAATATGCTTGTTTTCTGTCTGATATGGAGCTGTATGAGAAGACTGACACTACATTTATAGTTTCTGTGATTTCAAATATGCAAGGGTCTGCATGGATTTAAGTGAAGTAAATTTAATGGTGAATGGAAAGTTCCACAATTGTCCAAATGCACTTGCCCACTTGCCTACTTCCAACCTGGTTGGAAAAAGACCAATTACTTGTTCAAATTTGCTTGCTTGTTCATATGACCAATTCTCTCATCACTACAGGAAATTTAAAATCACATTATAGCACAGTGGTGATAAATCATACGTCCTAAATAATAATTTTACACAAAATTCAAAGTTTGTCATCTAAACTCTTCAGTCTTTAGTTTTCATGAGTAAGTGTAAGTATATCAACAAAGACCATGTCCTGTGAGAATATCAAGCACCTTACCTACTATCATGTGCTTGCAGTGCTGGCAGTTGGTGGGCTTTCGAAAGATGTGGTCCTGGAAACAGTGGGTTATCTGAGGTTGGGGAGGCTTGGCGGGCAGTGATGGAGAAAGGCTGAGTGAGGGCGAGTGGGAGGAGATGGAGGGGTTGGGGCTGCGAGATGGTGAAATTGATGGTGACCGGTCACCAACAAGCGGGGAGCCAGGCAGCAGAGGGGGGGATGGAGGCGGCGGGTCAGTGATGAAATCCTGGGGCAGGCGGGCATCGCTGTAGGACCTCTGGAAGAAGTTCTCCACGCTCTTACTGCGCATCATGGTCTTGAAGGACAATGAGCGTTTTAGTCTCTGGAGCTGCACACATGGACACACATCGACAGACATGGGGACAAAAATAATGCATTAAAAATAAACACGAGATAAGCAAGAAGCAATAACAAATGTCCAATGTGCCCTCAAGACAGCACAGGCAATATCCCGGAATCCATAAACATCACACTCTGTTCAGATCAGTACACCTTAGGGAAAGAAGTTGACTCATGTAAAGCAATATCACCTCATAAGGAAACAACACATGAATAAAAGAGCTATCTGTCCCCTTCAGCGAGATCAAATTCATATTTTTAAAGGGGTGCTTGTGCTTTTGGTTGAACAAGATAAGCTTTTTCTCTTTGAGAACACACAGCATCTTACATTGAGCACTGTTGTGTGTATAAATTGTACTCGCTTAGTGGTAGTGACAGAGGGACTCTTGTGATAAAACGAAACAAGAGTTTATTCAGCCCGATCATCTATCAACAACCCATCACCAGGGCCCTTAAAGTGAGCGCTGGCTCCACTAAAGAGGCCACATGGTTGCGGTGAGCACAAGTGGTTGAACTCACACACCAAGAACATGTGTGAATACACACACACGTAAAGAGTTATAATGCAGCACCCAGACTTTTACCACAGAATAATGTTGCTTTATGTACAACCTGTAGTTTGGCATCATGAAAAAAGCAAGGACTACCCTGAAAAGAACATTGTCTGGATTGTAGGAAAAGCTGCTTTAAAGCCTGTACATATTGTATTATTAAGCATCAATATGGAGCAAGGTCCCTCTATAGATGTGCAAGCTGCGCATGTCATCTAAAGTAATGCAAACCCATACCAGTATAGATCTTCTGAAGTTCTGTACAAAAGATTAGGAAAATTGATTAGGAATTGATTAGGAAGATTAGGAAAATGAAAAATTAGTGCGGCAATTCATTGAAATATCTGCAAAGATTCATGAAAAATACATGTCAATGCAGTATAAAAGACAAATCCAGATGCCTTAATATTATAACTAGCTTGAAAGTCAGTATATGGTATGGCCGCCTTTACTCTTCAATACAGCCTGAGCTCTCTTACACTAGTATTCTTGTCATTTCTTTAAGTACTCTTCAAGAAATGTTGAAGGACGTTTGAAGCTCTTCTTTGGATGTTGGCTGCCTTTTGTTCCATTCTCTGTCAAAATGATCCCACGCTGTTTCAGCAATATTAATATCCAGGCTCTGGGGAGGCCAGTGCTTGACTAGTGGTGCTCCAGTGATTGTTTTTCTGTCCAAGTATACTTTTACTGCATCGGTAGTGTGCATTGGATGCATTTCTCAGGTCCTCTGTCAGGTCTTTGTTTTCTTCAGGGCTTTGTGTTCATCTTCTGTAGAAAGTTTTCAGGCCTGACATTTTTTCTTTTTTTCCTCCACTTGTCAAGCTTTCTCAGGTTTTGTAATTGGCTGCTAGTAACAAAGTGCCTAAGGATACAATGTAAAATTAGTTCTTTGCTAAGTTGTTTGTTATGTCTAGACAACACTGGTTCATACCTTGAGTTTGTGCTTGAATGATTCATAGTTCAGAGTTAAGTGGCTTAACAAATAAAAAACATTCCTATGAAAATGGTCAGGTACAAGAACTGGACTAAAAATGAGTAAAAAAAAAGCAGCCAATGTCCAAAGAACAAGTTTAAAGGGCCTTCTGAAAGCATAGACAGGAAAATTACAAGAATTTCTGGCTGATTGGAAGCTAAATATAAAGAAATGAGTGGAGAGTTCAGTTCTTTATGGTGTGTTGTCAACACTGTATGTGCTGGATGGTAGCGCTCCTCACTAAGCTGGAGTGGTGTCTTTTATTTCCAAAAAGAATATCAGATTTTGACTGGTCACACAACGAGACAGGTTTCTTTTTTGCCTCAGTATAGCTTAAATTCCGCAGAGATGGTTGCAGCATTCTTGGATCATATTTACAATTTATTCTTTGTATGGAAGAGTTTTAACTTGGATTTGTGGAGTGGTCTGCCCACACAGCCTTTGCCTGAGTCATGAACCTCTGCCCATCTTTGCTTCTGAGAGACTCATCCTGGATGCTCCTTTTCATCAGAATCAGAATCAGAATCGCGTTTATTTGCCAAGTATATGCACAAACACATACAAGGAATTTGGTTCCGGTAGATGGTGACTCTCAAGTACAGCAATGTAAATCACAACAATATGTAAATGACATATATATATATGAGGGGTAAAATACAGAAAATGCATAAAATACAGGATGACAGAGATGAGATGAATACCGTAGAATGTACATAAGGTGCAGTTGCAGTTTAGCAGTGTGAGGAGCGTGACAGTTCAACTGTTTAGGAGGGGGATGGTGAGGGGAAAGAAACTGTTCCTTTGTCGGGTGGTCCTGGTCTGCAGGCTTCCATACCCAATCATTTTACTGGCCTGTTACCAGTTAACTTTATTTAAATACAGTGTTTTAACAGGTTTTGCAGAAACGCTGTTACATTAGCGGTAATGACCAAACCAGTTCATTAAGTTCAGTGCATTTCAAAATCTTAAGAGTCAAATGATAAAACATCACGTCAACACGCATCACATCAGTAATCTACAGAATACCTAACATTGATTGACTAGATAAAGGAATGGTTCCTGACATTTGCCTCCAGCTCTATGTACGGTTGATGATGGTAGTTTCCCAGGGGACAGGCAGACATTTGTTACAATGACATGCTTTGGAAGGGGTAACGCTGTGTGAGGGTGTGGTCACGTCGCAAGGAAAGAACGAATGAACACAGACAGACGAGGAGACAGATCATCAGCAGGCTACATACACTCTGTGCACATGCTCTGTCTGTGCTCATTCTGCTCAGCACCAAACATAATCACTTAACAGGGACATGTTGTTTACAGCTCTGTGTGTCTGGGAATAAGATATGAAGACAGTTTGTCTGTTTGACTGTGTGTGTCTGTGTGTGTGAGGAACACATCGATGTAGCGCAAAAGAAACAAAACTGTAGGAGTGTAACTGAGTGTACATTTGCACACTCCATATGCTTCTTCTATTTGTGAAATTATTTCCCTTCATTAGATTACATTGATGAAGATGAGGTATGCTGTGTACCACTACAATTCATTATATCTCTGTTAGACATCTCTGTGCACTGAAGGGTGTTATTCTTATCAATTTTTTTTTACAACTTTGAAATAAAGTACGCCGCATTGTAACCAACCGCTTCGTTAAATAAATATAATCTGGGCAAGGACATTTTGTAGGATCTCATTTGCATTTCTTAGCTTCTGGTTGGGGATTTAGGGTTTCTTATTGTAAGCTGAATAGCTGGAAGCGTTCATTCACCTATTTATGGCAGCTACTTGACACACAAGTGTTGTTAGCTGCAGGAAATGTGCAGCATGTCTTCTATGATGCTTATAGATGCATGTTCACAGGCGGGCAGCCTGGATGCAGCCATTTAGTGTGTTGGATATGTCCATGTGTTTTCTTGGTTTCACTGAACTATGCACCACAGTCATCCTACTGCATGTTTTAAAACTTTCAGTTTTGAAGATTCAATTCAATTTCAATTCAATTCAATTTTATTTATACAGTGCCAAATCACAACAACAGTCGCCTCAAGGTGCTTTATATTGTAAGGTAGACCCTATAATAATACATAGAGAGAAAAACCCAACAATCATATGACCCCCTATGAGCAAGCACTTTGGTGACACTGGAAAGGAAAAACTCCCTTTTAACAGGAAGAAAACTCCGGCAGAACCAGGCTCAGGCAGGGGTGACCATCTGCCCCGACTGGTTGGGGTGAGGGGGGGAAGACAGGACAAAAGACATGGTGTGGAAGAGAGCCAGAGATTAATAACAAGTAATGATTTATTGCAGAGAGGTCTAAAGGCAGAGATGCCTTTTGCTTTGTTGTGTGTGGTCTTATTCTACCCAGATTAAAAAAAAAAAAAAAAGTTGTCCTGTAAAAATAATCAAGGATCTAATTTATGCTTACCAAATAAATAATAATTAACATTTAATGATCTGTTTCAAGTTGCATTAGTAATTAATTTTTTTACAAGGGGTAAAATAAATTTGGTGTTGAAGCAGGTACTGCAAAACCCACTTGTTTGCAACCTGGTAATATTTTCTCAATAATGACTTATTAATGATTAACAAAATGATTCATGAAACATTACGACTTATAAACTATATAATGAGGTGGAATATATTTTTAAAGATGTTAACAGTACAAAGTTGTTTTGATTTCATATTTTATGTGTGGCATCACAGCCTTGAGCAGAGCTCTTTCAATCAGAGTCGCTGAGTGCTGGCATAACAGCTCTGGCTATAGAGCACATGTCTCAATTACAGCTAATCTAATCATCTGTCAGTGTGCGGGCCTGAAAAGCATTCCCGTTTTCTTCCATTTGAACATTATCTGAAAGAATAATCCTTCTGAGTCAAGGCCGATGTGACATCAAGTATGATGTGGGTCTTCAGTGGACATTCACGTGCACCACCGCACATGAGGTGAGACGTTGATATCGATGAGTCAAAAGCGATATATGCCACTCTTTAGTCCCAGATGTATAGTTGATTATTTATTGATTATTCATTTTATGAAAATCCCTGTGACCTGCAACGGGACCTGCCTCAGTCTTCTGTCACTTCTTCCCCAACTGCACTTCTCCAAGTAATACACAAACCATTTCAGCTTAAAAAGACGCATTTGGGTCAAGTCTTGCCTGCTAATGTTCCTCCCTCAACTTTTTTTGTGACTCATAAATGACTAATAATGTGATGCAAAATGCAAAATATTGCACAGATTTACACACATCTGCAGAGTCAGTCTTCTTTGAGCAGCTCCAATCTCACTGCCACAGAGCAGCCTGACAAGCAGTCTCAGCAGACCTGTAAAAGCCCATAATTTTCACATCTTCGATCCGTATTACAGCAGTCCTCTGCCTTTCTCACATGTTGCCAGCATAAATGTACAAAATCAATTCTCCACAGGGGGACAGCGAGGATTGACTAGTCATAATTCAATGATAAGACTTTTATGTCACTCGAATATGGTTCTACCGCCATCAAAATTTAATGGGGCCAGACTGAGATATTTATGGGATGCTCCAGTCTGCCCAGAGGTCAAGACTCAACAACAAAGCCTTTGTCCCACTGGGAATATGAGGTTAATATAGGCACTCAGGAATTCGATGAGCTGGTCAGGGTGGGGTCTGCATCACATGTTTTCAATGTTTAGAAATGTAACAACAGTAGGATTACTATAAGTCAAAACTCGGTAGGTGTGCATAGGTGGGGGGGTATTTTTTTTACTTATTCCCTTTCTTCCCCATCACTCCTGAAGTGTGCCAATTTTCAACAGTAAATAAGAGAACATGCTGCACAGCGTTACTGTAACTGATCTGCGCCTCAAGTCGAAACTAGTATTCAACAAAGTCCACATGACCTGAAATCAATATTTTAATTTGTCTACCCTTGAATTTCCACTTTAATCACCCCACCTAGTTGCGCTATAAAAAACGAAGTACATTTTTTTTTGCAATGATAGACGTCATAGTGACTGACCTTGTTCTAAGTGAGGATATTTCAGCCTTAAGAAGGATAACCGAGTTATAACTGCGCTCTGAAAGACACAGTCTCCTGGCTCACTCCAATTCTAGGTCATCAGCAGAATATGTCATTTCAGAGGAAACTGTCACCATCAAATACCAGGTACATGGATTTCAGCACATAATTATTTTCACTGTGTGGCTTCAACTGTTCTCCAACAGTTGTAACCAAACAAAGGTGAAGATTTTATTAAAGGGAAACACAACAGCGAAAAAAAAAAATCACATAGAATAAAAATATGAGCAAGCAGCTGTATTTATCATTACAAGGAGCACATGTGGAGTGGTTTTATGTCCCAGCATTTCTCGGGTTGGTCAAAATTTGTTATTATGCATGGCATCCTGGCAAATTCCTGCTCTGAGTGCAAGAGAAGAGATGCATAATCACAGGCTGCCTCCTCCGTTCTGCTACTATCACACATGCATGTACACACACCGTCAATCATTTACACACACACACAATCACTTTCAAGGACTGTTTAACAGCAGAGATGATCTCTGTGGAATAGCAGTGTGGAGTATCTTTTGTGCTCCTGTAGATTTCTAGTGTCCAGTATTTCAGCACCTCAAACTTTTCCTTGTAGTGTCACATTAATAAACATCACAGCAGTGAGGGTGTTACATTAATTAAAGAAGACCTTGGCCCACTTCAGCTTCCTGATTTGACTTACTCCCCTGCTCACATCTATCTGATCTGTGCCATACCCTCTTCATCTGAAGAGAAAGCCAAAAGTGTGAGTGCGATTTCAAAGATGTTTGTACATCCGAAATGTCAGTGAAAACACCAGAAATCATGCACCTGCTAGATGATTAGGAATAGTTCAACCTGAATGGCAGTAATGACTATGACCTGTGTGAACATGAGCAGGTGCACATGTTAAAACCTGCTTGCTTTATGACAAATTATGACTGCTGTATCCACCGAAAGTGATGCAGTGAAATGTTCTCTCCCATTCGATGCTGTCTTCACAGCAACCACCCCTTTATCCTTAAATGGATTAAGAGAGACGTCGATAAAGACCGTGCTTTTTCTTAGAACCATCTACATTACAGAGGTGTTCATTACCACCTGGGGTAAAAACCCTAATCCATTTTCTTCAGACGACTCTGATATTACAACTAACTGCTCGTAATCTAATCGAGACCAAGACTATTTAATCAAGACTATTTGGTATAAGAAATATTGCTTATACTCTAAAGAACAACAGTTTATGAACACATAATAGGCTACTATTTAAAGCACACTTACTGGTTGTCCATTCCCAATTGATGTTTTGGACAAAGTGAAAACAAAGTGATGCAGCTCAGCCTAGTTAAACAGCCTTTTTCTGAATAGCCAAAAACAAACAAAAAAAAAAAAACCTTTTTGGATGTGTCAACATAAAAAGAAAGCCATCCATCACAAAAAGATAAATTTGAATGTAAGCGCTTTAAGATTGCTTGTAACTTAGCTTTGAAACTGGGACAGTTCAGCTTCACTGTAGGGAATGCCAGTCACCTTTCATCTCTCAGCCAGCTGCGTGTATGTGTGTGTTGTGTGCTCACATCCATTTAGGAGGGTTTAATGAAGAATGCAAAGTGGACACATGGATGGATTGTGGGAGTTGTCATTACTCAGCGGGCAAGCTGACAAACAAGTATATCAACCAAAAACATGTTTACGCCTTTATATCTCTGCGCTCAGGCATCATCCTGTGTGTTCATCCAGGAGAGAAGTTGTTTACCTGTGCACCTCCATCACAAAAAAAGCTCCCAAAGCATCAACAGCCCAGAGAGATCAAACTGCTCTCCACAAAAAGAGCAACACTATAGGCTGATGACTGCTACTCGGGCATCTAATTGGCTCCACCACTCACATTTCTGCCAGGCTTGGCAATACACTACAGATTATTGTTGGGAGCTGGAGAAAGAGACTGTGCTTCCTCTTCTTGTAATCTTCTGGCACTGTTTTCCTCTGTTCTTGATTTACGATATCCATCTTTGGGGGAATTTGCTGCTGGTGGATTTTGGGGAGCATCTGTTACCTCTTTCGTTTTCTCCCCGTCATCCTTGTCTAATAAAAACCATCACGGACACATGACTATGTGTCTGATTAGATTCCTTCAAAAATGTGGCCCTGTAAGCTGAGTATTTTTATGTGAGGAACAGCCTCCAGAGCTAAGCTGACAAAAACTCTAGTATTGTACATATGGTTGCATTTTTACTTTGATGCTTCAATGGCCAGGTATTTAATTCATGCAAAAGGATGAGTTCCTCTAGCATGAAGGTTGAAGGTTAATTTTGAATCTATCTCACAAAGAGAACTCAATCGATTGAAAGACCAAAGGCAGATGATCAAACTGATGGGTTTTTTTTTTTATTATAGAGGGCTGTGACATGATGAAGCCAGAGCAAACCGGTGAATCATTTGAATACCAATCAGTCCAGCTTGGAACAGGCTCACGCCCAGTTTTCACCAGTAGCAGCTGGTGAGAAGAGGAGAGCTGGAGTAGAACGCTTGGAGTAAGTGGGGTTAAAATGGCTTGTAACAACGCCAACTTGTATGCTTTCAAAGAGGACATCAAACATTTAGATGAAGCACAGAAGCAGTCTGAGGCTGGTGAAGTATGTGACTGTGCTGCACGGAGTGTCACTTTCCTCCAAACATGTCAGCAGCGCATGTGTTTGTGTGTGGGTGGCATAAAGAGTCATAGGGTAGATTTCACTTAAGGAAAGTTGTATCAAGCTGGTTGGTCTTATGTGTCCTTCCATTAAGAAGCAGACATCGACAAACCTTCCACAGCTTGGAGGCCAGCCCTTGAAATCTTTGTTTATATAGTTGAGTGAACAAATTAAATGGATTCATAAAGACACTCTGAAAGGGCATTTGTATCTTAGACATGCACACTGTAGCTGTGTATATGACAGGCACAAAATTCAAATAAGCAAATGCAGGTCTTATTTATTGCAATATAAACTTGCTCCCAGCATAGAAGAAGCAGCGTGAGTGAGTGCTGAAATGTCCGCAAAAAATTGTAGCTCATCAAAAAAAAAAAGGAAATTAAAATAACAAATAGACAAAAGCATTAAACACTTCCATTATTACATTTTTTTGCTGCCTAATAGTCATTTAAAAACACATTATTAATTATTCCTAAGCTTTAACCCTTTTGTGTGCGCCTGCTTCGAATGGATTTTGACAGAAAGAGAGACACAGGGAGACAGTATGACATCACACCTTACGTGTGAGGTTACACCTATAGTGACGCAGTCGTGATGAATACTACTGCAATTGTGAAGTGTTGTTATTAGTATTACATAAACGGTGGAAATGCGGGTGGAGAAAACCATCAAAGGGGAAAAATACACTTAAAATGAATAAATTAAGTCTTCCTATTAATTGTTCAGTGTGTGCATTTAACTACTCAGCAAAGTTGCTCACTTATATCTACTGATACTGTTCTTTTTCGATTTGTTAGGCACAAATATGTGTATGCTATGATCTGTATGGCATCTGAACAAGAACCAAACTCCAAATTTAGGTACTTGCCTTGGAAGTGACTGGTTGGATGGGCATATTGCTTGGAGAGCGCTGGAGCTCAGAGTCGCACTCCATCTCATTGTTTTCGGTCATAATTGGTGTCGAAGTGGGAAGAGTCGTTCGAGACACAAACAGTAAAAGTTTTAACTCCTCAAAAAGAGTCCAGTCGGCAGAAAATTTCCGGCTTTAGCCATTTAAAAGACTGACAAAGTGTGACAGATCCACATTAGAGGGATTTGTGCGCGCCTCAGGGCCACCGACTCACCAAAACACGTTTCGGGGTTTCTTAGGATCTGTGAGAACAGATTATAAATTCACCAGCTGTTAATATCTCATTTATGCCACGTGAGGACAGGCATTGAGAATAAGGCTGAGCCTCGCGTGTGGGTAGTCTTTTGTGTCGCCCGCTGACGCGCACCGGAAAGCTCCAATGTGGCACAATTCCTCCGTCCTCCAGGTGCAAAAACGGCTCAAATCAGCAAAAATGTCGCTGTGTGAATATGAGAATGTCAGCGAAATAAAATCATATCCAAATCGTCATCAGCTTGTGTTCTGCAGGAACTAGCTAGGTGTAAATCCAAAGCGAACTGTGTCCTTCACCGCTGCACAGACTTAAATTTAAGCGCAATCTGAGGCACGCCTTTCCATGCGTCTGAGGCGCATGATTGGGGCATTTTTTTTTTTTACAACTCTACCAGGATTCATTTAGTCTAAATCAAGATTGACGGCCCCGGGCGGAAGCGTGTTCAAAACCCAAATATACATTAGCTTAAAATTTTCTCTGTTCTGGAGTAAAAGCAAGAGCAGCACTTCATTCTGCTGCTCGGATTTTGCGTTTTGAGTGTGTGTGTGTCAGAGCTGCTGTTTATTTCTATGCGCCTCCATGGTGCAGCCATAGACGCGTAGTTCCAAATAGTAAGTGTGATTACATACAGTAAGTCAAAGACACTGATATCTTTTAAAAAATATTATGATTTTTAGGTTATACATTAGACAGACACATGCGAAAAGGAATTAAGAAGCCATTAGAACACACAAAAGATGCTAGAGAGCCTTCTGCTGCTTGATTAAGCAGTGAATCAGAGCAGTCATCTTCCCCTTCCGCAGGAGAACAATGAGTATAGGCTGAGCTGTGTTAGTTAGAATTGTTCTGAGTTTTAGAGAAACTATATTGAGACAATTTTGTTCTGTTATCATCCATTCCTCTTCATTTTCTGCCTGCACCCTACAGCAGCGAATATTGAAAGTGTGGTGGTCAGCTGCTGCCCCACAGAATTAAAGCTTAATTTAAAGTGGCTTCAGTATGCTACCTGCTTTTAAATGCAATCTCATTTCCTACCTGGTTTAATCAGCGATCTGGGACAAGTTCCTATTGCTCGTCTCCTTTATAAAGAACACAGGTGACAGACAGGGTGGGTTAAATAATAATGGCATTTCAAAAGGAGTTCCGTGCTAATATTAACAGAGTGGCATAGAGAAGGACTTCTAAATTTGATTCAAGTTTTTTTTTCTTCTTCTGTCTGCAAAGCATTTTTTCTCCAAAGGCTGACATCAAAGTTTGCTGTCAGAAAGTCTTTGGGCGGGGGTGTGCTAGAGAATGGAGGAAGAAGAAAGGCTAAGAGAGGGAGCTTCTGTTATCACATTAATTATTGCTTCACTCAGAGCCAGGGAACAGCACACAACAGAGTGACTGCTGGAAGTTTAAAAAAAACAAAGAGAGAGAAAACCAAAACAAAAAAAGCATTCAGTTTTCTAGTGTATAGCAGTGTCTGCTGTTAAAAATAAACTTAAGTTAAATATCTTGGTGCAGTGTTGTGCTATGAGCTGTGATCTGATCCAACAATGTTTGAACTGAAAAAACACAGAACAGCTGAGAGAGCTGAATGAGGGAAACGCACACACACTCATTTAAATTTCCCCTCTGAGCTACTCACCTTTCATCCTCCATGTGATACCCCAGGTGCCAGAACACGCCCCGGCTAAAAATGAACATTAAAATGGAGTGAAAACACATTTGATCTCTTAGTGATTTAGGCACAGGAGGAAACAATGGAAGGATGAGAGGAACAAAATGAGTCCCATGCGGCGGAAGACAGATCCCAGTCCTGACAGCGGTCGTCATGGTGCAGCTACAGGACCAGGGCTGCAGCTCTTTCCATCGCATTAAATTGATACAGATTGTTCATCTGTTCCTCCACCTCAGACATCTGAATGAAAGCGCAAACAAATATAGCGGGATGACTTTGCATGCAGTATGTTGTGAGCTCACATTTGAACCCACAGTCACCAATGTGAAAATGTTTTTCACTATACCCAACTGCTTATCTGCATTTGTGATTAAAATACTTTTATAATAAGCTCCATCTAGAATAAAGGATACAATCAGAGCTTTTTAAAGTCTGTCACAGACTTTGAGGCTCTGATAGCCTGACCCAAGTCTTCAGATTACGTTTTTTTAATATATTGTAGAAATGTTATTGTAGACATGTTAAGAAATGGATCTGCTCATCCCTTAACAGCCTGAGGAGCTACATGTATATATGAATACCTGACAAATTAATTAAGGCACACAGGAAGAACTTGTGTCTTTGGATTCATCTCTATTCACACTAACATTACAAGAAATCAATAAATAAATTTAGAAATGTATTTATGCTAGGGCTGTCTAGGATGACTAAAGTAAGAGATGGAGAAAAAACAAAAACCATTATCCATATTTTTTTCGCTGTAAGGCTTCTCCATTTTTGGAAGAGACTTTGGGACACGTCATATTAGGAGTGCAGTGGTATTGGTAGACATTTAAAAATCAGAGACGGATTCATTTTATTTAGCAGTTTCAGGGTTTTGTGCAATTTGGCTCACATTTTCCATTATGATTGAAATCAATACTACCTGCATTTCCCCTTTACAATACTTCCATTTGACACATAGCTCAAGAAAAAAAGAATTTGTATGTGAGAATTAACTACCCCCCCCCCTAATTATTAATTTCCTTTAATAATTATATATTCCAGTCTGGGGCTTCTAGTTTAACCAGTTTTTCTTCCTAACTGAAGCAAGTCAATTACTCATTGAATAACTGATTCAGAACTGGATCCTGAAATGAGCTGAGAGCTGAAATTATAGCAGCAGAGAGGAGAATGGCTCATTGCTGCCATCTACTGCTGCAATGATAAACCACCATTAAACACAAAGTGAGAACAAGTTCCAAACCAACTCTTAATAATATAGGTATATATTTATTCATACGTACATATTCATTTATAATCGGTTAATTGTAAAAAAAGAAAAAAAAGGGAAAAAAAAGAAAAGATTTACAGTAATTTAACTACAGTCATTGTCAAAACTGTTTTTTTTGTTTAAATATGTCAGGTGCCAATCTACCCTGAACACATACTGTAAGTTCACCTGTTGCCCTCTGCCCTTATCCACAACCTTACTCCAGTGTTTAGGATCAAGCAAACCGACCAAGAGCGTAACAGCTCGACTTCTGTGTAAACTGGTGGAAGATCTGACACACGCACACAAAAGGTGTTTTGATACTGTAAGAGAAAATAAGTCTGGTGTTTTGCTGTGTAGAGCCTGTAGTGTATTTCTGTACCATGAAAAAAAGAAGAAAAAAAAAAGATGACTTTTGTACATATATAAATCCTTCAGGAGCAAGCTGAGTACTATTAGTTGTAGTCCATGTTGTCGGCATGCGTTTATGACTCAGCCGGTGCGCGACAAGGGCAAGCAGGTTTGACATCCCAGTTCACAGACTAAATTCCCTGACTTTCTTTCCTTGAGTTAACCGTCTTAAAACCGGAGCACAGTGACAGAGTGCATTACATTTCTCCACCATTTTGACTTTTGGTTCTTCTCTAATCCCCCATAAACCCCCATTCAAACAAAACAGATCAGACTGGATTACAGTGGATTCATCTCTGCTTGTATTATCCTGCTTGTCATAGCTGTCAAATCGCACGCACGCAGACACACCGAACAGAATCATCATTCTGCGTTTTGCATGATAGATACCTGTTGCATAGCACATCAAAACCAAAACACAGGGACATTTGCAGGTAAATTTTCAGTGGGTTTTCCTGTTTGTTGTACTGAAGCATTTGGATAGGTGCATTATGGGACGGATCCCATTTGGAACAGGAAGGCATAAAAATGAAGGAGAGAAAAGCACACTTAATGCGGGGGGGGGGGGGGGG
>VUQG01019351.1:0-11297 GCA_015106755.1 Etia nguti | reverse complement strand
ATCCTCCCTTAGTTATGCTGCAATAGGTGTAGGCTGCTGGGGGATTCCCATGATGCACTGGGTGTTTCTTCTTCACTCACTATGTGTTTATACACCTCTCTGTATTTAATCATTAGTTATTATTAATAACATAATAGCATGTGTTTGGTCCTGCCATCATCACCCTCAGTAATGGCCGCCCCTCCCTGTTTCTACTGGAGGTTTCTTCCTGTTAAAACAGAGTTTTTCCTTCCTACTGTTGCCAGGTGCTTGTTAATAGGAGGTCATCTCATTGTTGGGGTTTTCTCTCTAACATTAGTACCTTGAGGAGAGCGTGGTTATAACTTGGTGCTATATAAAAAAAACTGTTTCGAATTGACTTGAAAAAAATCATCTTCCTCTTTTCTGCCTCGTATTTTATGCAAATATTAAACTTTTATTTTTACAAGTCACAATTTTTCCTAGTCTTTACAACAACAGCACAGATAAGCTTGAGACCAAGCCTCACAAAGCTGTTAGATTTGTTTTAGATTTCTGTTTGAAAGTCGGCAGTGAAACGTCTCCCGAGTCATTTTCAACATTGTTGAGTATTCAAATAACCAAAACTGTTGCTTTTAGCAACATTTTTTTTCCATCCATCACTCAGGATCAGAAACACACCTCTCTCTGAGGCCTGAAAGCTGCTGCTGTAACAGTTACTAATAGTCTGGTTAACCGACAGCATTACAGCTATTCTGTGGGACTTCTTGGGTTTCCCACGCAGTACTGTGATTACCACATCTGAAGGAGATCCAAACTTGCATGCCTGTAGAAAACTGACACGTAACAGCAAAACAGCTCAGCTACAACAAAAGTGGCTGCTGAAGGACACAGGCTTTGCTCATAAAAGGTTTTCAGTGAACACAGCACAGCTGGCAGCATGTGTGCACTATAGTTACTCCTTACATTGGAGATTAAAGGCAACCCATGCCATTTCTGCCCGCCACAAGAGCCATAAGTGGCAACTGTGATGGTAAAAGTTCAAAGGGCAACATGTAGAAAGGAGTCATAAAGCTACTGAACTGAGTGTAGTTTGCTAACATTAGATCCTGTTTATTTTCACATGAGAACAAGTAAAAGTTAAGCAGTTAAATAATTTTATCATTAGAACATCTTCATTTATAGAAGACTTTTAAACTTGAATTACAAATCACACAGGAGACAAAATCCCAAAAGATCAGAAAATCGAGGGAAGCACTGATTTTATGAGATAACAGGTAAGAAAAGAAAACAAAAGAAGAAGAATTAAAGCAAATGAGCAGGAGATCAATGAGATGAAGTGAAATGAGAAGTTTCTCTGATAAGACTGTTTCATTTACATCAGGGGTGATTTTCCATGTTCCTATAACCAGTTTGGGTAGCAGGAGGTCGGACTGTCGAGGTAAACTGTGGCTGTAATGTGATTCTTCCTGCAGGTGATTGGCTCACAGGTGTGAGATCAGTTAGATGAAACACGCTATTGGCCCATCGCTACAAACCTTTCGGTCCACCAAATCACAACAACAGTCACCTCACGGTGCTTTATATTGTAAGGTAGACCCTACAATAATACATACAGAGAAAAACCCAACAATCATATGACCCCCTATGAGGAAGCACTTTGGCGACAGTGGGAAGGAAAAACTCCCTTTTAACAGGAAGAAACTTCCAGCAGAACCAGGCTCAGGGAGGGGCCCCTAATATTTGGTCGCTTCGAGGTGCTAAATATTGTAAGTTAAAGAACCATATACATACAGAGAAACAAACTTTTGTCACTGTTCTGTTCATAATTTTTTAGGGGAGGAATTTCTGGGCGGAGCCATGTGGGGCAAGGCCGGTCCGGTTTGGTGGGCTGAAGATCTCTGCTTTTGTGGATGATGTGGTTGAGTTGGCTTCATCAGCTGGTGTCCTCCAGCTCACATTACAGCAGGACGAGTTTCTGCCCCAAGTGGAGGAGTTTAAGAGTCTCAGGGTCTTGTTCACAAGTGAGGGGAGACTGATAGACTGGTTCAGCATCTGCAGTGATGTACCTGTCCGCTGTGGGGAAAACAGAGCTGAGCATAAAAGCTGTCAGTTTACTGGTCAATCTACATTCCTACCTATGGTCACGAGTTCTGGGTACTGACCAAAAGAATGAGATTGCAGATACAAGCAGTGGAAATGAGCTTTCTCTGATGGGTGGCTGACCTTCCCCTTAGAGACAGGGCGAGGAGTTCAGTCATTCGGGAGGGGCTCAAAGTAGAGCTGTCGTTCCTCCATATCCATAGAAGCCAGCTGAGATGGTTCAGGCATCTAATTGGGATGCTTCCTGGGTCAGGTGTTCCATGCATATCCTACTGGGAAGAGGCCCCAGGGTAGATCCAAGACCGAGTGGCGAGATTATGCCTCTTGACTGGCCTGACATCTTGGTGTTTCCCCGGATAAACTGGATCAGGTGGATGGGGTCCCGTGACCCCACCCAGGATAAGCATTATGGAAAAGCAAAATGGATGGAATGGTTTTGCATAAGAGTCTGTGCCACTATATGTGAGAGGGTGAGCTGGTCAATTGTCCATCCTGTAATGTGAACGTTAAGAAGTGGCTGTTCGCAGGTACGCTGTTGAGACACCACGGAGACACCACGCCTTCTTAGACCTGACTGAGAGATGGTATCTTGAAACCTGTAGATTGTGAAAGTCAGCACCACCCTTGTGCTCATCGTGAAAGGAACGTTTCTCCTTGTTCCATCTCCTGACAGTAGTCTCACTCTATTTCTCCTCCATGTTGTTTCCCACTGGGACCACATTATTGTCTTTCTAACAAGCCAGCAGTTTCTCTTCTTGGATCAGTACCTCTGAGGATCCCCAGGGTAACTTCATAAAGTCCTTCTGTGGCTCGTGTGGGATCTCATACAGCTAATTTTGCCTGTATGATGCCCGCTACGATGTGTCTTCAAAAGCTGGTACTGTTAAATTACATTAATTAAAATGCTGGTCTTATTTTAATCTACCTGCGTTACCTGAATTAAGCGTCAGGAGAACATTGAGAAATACTTTTTGCCATAAATCGGACCTAAAATATTTGGGACAGTAAATATTTTGAAGGAACTTCTCTTATTATCTCTTGCTTAGTTTTGAAGCCTGCAAGCAGCACAAACTTCAGATCCCATGTTAGTGGCAGGGATGCTGCATTTGGACAGGTACAGGTACAGTATGTTCACATGCAGAGGCATACTCCACGCTTTGCCAGCAGGTGTGGACAAACTGACTGAACGACTATGCAGCATTTTGGAGGAACAAACACGGTAGAAAAATATGCCCGATTTTTGAATTCCATCAGTCCCATTATTACAGATCAAATATGGCGATTCTCCCCAGCGACAGCCTCAGTGTGTGAGAGTGCGTCAAAGTGCTTTCTGCACTTTCCAGCAGTTAGCTATTAGACAGCAGGAGAGATAAGGGGTTACTGCGGGCGGTCACACTCCAGCACACTGATAGATAAATGCGAGGAGGTCTGTGCCTCACTCTAACGCTGCACTCAACACATTTCATTTCATCTTTTCACACCACTCGGCAGCTCATTCAGTCCAAAAGGTTACCTTATTCTATTAATGGGCTGCTGCTGCCCGAGGATGTCATCCGGACCGGGGAACCGAAACACATTATTTCTTTGTTCTTCGCACCATATATTTATGTGTATGCGAGAGCGAGAGCAGCAGTGCATGTTTGCACAGTCAGACACTCATCTCCTACCTGATCACCCTGGAGAAAATAGCAGTCACCTGTGGGGTTGCTCTCACTGAGACAAGCTGCATTCTGCTCCCTCAGGTTATTGAACTGTATTTTTTCTCTGCGTCAGTAAAGGAACAACCTCCCGGTGTGTTAATGTCACATTCGTGAATGAAGAAGAAAACTGGAGGAAAATATTTCCATTTCTTTTACACCTTTAAGGTCCTCGGAGAGGCTGTGATTGGTCTAAATGAGGGCTGAACACCCTGCGTGTCGTGTCCTTTCTCCCCCCAGAGCAGAGCGAATGCAGCGTGTGTTAAAGCGAGCAGTGAGGTTGTGAATATTGACGGTGAAAGGGGCTCATCATCATTCCTTTCCTTCCAGGGTGGAATGTGGAGCTTCTAGCTGCTTCAGCTCGCAGCAGTATTTCAAGGTCATTAAAATAATTTTTTTTTAGAGTTAAAGATCAAGAGGTGATGCTTGTGAGGTTTTCCTGCTGAGGGTTGCATGCTGTGTTAAAAAGTATTTGGAGGATATCCTTTTCATTATATACTGCACTGCTTTGGAGCACGCTGGGCTCCAGGAGTAAGTCCGTCCCCACAGTCTCCCATGTTTACAGCCTGATACACAAACTGTTTGGTCTCTGTGGATCATTCCCTCCCTTATAACACCTGTACAGGGGAAGATGTTTCTATAACTCACCTGTTTAAATTGTCTTAATACTTAAAGTTTGCATTATTGGGGGTGTGGCCTCTTTGACTGAGAGGTGGATGGTGACACAGGTGGCTGTAGCTGCTAGCTGTCTGCTAGCTTCACCTCAGCTAACTGGAGTCCCTGAACTGGACCTCTGGACCGTGTTTGTGCTGTTGGAGCCTTTTGGTCACATGACATCATGTGACTAGTAATATGGCTGCTGTGAGGTTACTGTACTATGTACTGAATATAGTCACATCAGGCTGAACAAGGCTGGTATGGTGGTGGCTAAAATGCTAAATCAGAAACCAGTGGGTGGCGTTGGCTATTTGTTACATACACTCAGTGGTTAAGAGTCATAGTTTAGAAACTCCAGCAGATGTGAGTCTGAGGCCGGAGTCACACTGGCCTACAGACCGGTCGGTGACCCCAGGCAACCCCGGTTACTACGGAAAAATGTGTAAAACGCCAAAGAAGGTATTGTACTAAAAATCCCCTTGCGATAACTCTGGTTGCAGACACTGTCAGGCGCTGTCTTTTCACCAGCGACAGCTAGCAACCTCCAACAACCAGTCATCAACTGGTCTGGGAATGTACGTTTTCTTCCTAACAACCAGTGGTTACCACGACACTGACAGGTCTCTAGGCCTGCATGACTGGGACTTTAGCAACTGATGTTACAGCAACTGCCAGCAACGTCCAACAACTACTCGCAACTGATCGGTCATTTTTCCCTAGCAACCAGTGGTTGCTAAGCAGTCATCACCTGGCCTCTAGGCCCGTGTAACTGCGGTCTAACTTAGGCATGAGAGGAAAAACATGACACTTCAGGTAACATTATTCCAATTCTGAGAGCTGATGGCGAAACGATGAAATCCTCCGGCTCTACATTTCCTCTGATTTTGTGACTTCTGCCGTGGATAAATACCGGTCTAATTTTCCTCAGCCATTCTGTCGGCATCATGATATGTACACAAAATGCACACGTGCAGCACCATGTCAACATAAACATGTTTCTAAGGAATTTCTGGAATGCCGGTGAGTCTGTTCAGAGTCTGGCTGCTTTTATTATTTTTATGGGTACAGTTGAATCCTCCTTGTTATCCTCATCTGTGAAGTGAATTCAAACAGCAGCCCTAGAAAGTGGAGGGTGGGGGTTGAGGAGGGTGGGGAGGTGGCGGGTACTTTCTATGCTGCTCACGTTGGCAAAGAGATCTATAATTCCCTCCAGTCCCCTGTCTCCCACACACAACCATCTTCATCGGCTCCATTCGAACTCCATCTTTTTCCCTTTTTGTCTCGTCCACCTTTCATCCTCTCTCCCTGGGATCTGCGTTTTGTGTGATCAACATTTTTTTATGTTTTCCCTATATCAGATCAGAAATGTGATATAAAGAATCCAGCAGAGAAAGAAATTCTAAGGGTCTGAGATTTGTGTGTTTCACCACACTTCTCATGGTAAATGCAGGTTTTCAGACAGATGTGGGTTAAGTTTTTCGTTTATAGCTTATTTCCTGCATGTTTTCTCCCACCTGCCTAACTGCCCACTGACTGGCAAATGAGAACAAATTGGCTCAGATTGGAAAAAGCTGCTGGAAAACAAACACTGTTAGATTTGTTATATAACGCTGCTGTGTACCGGACAGCTCGGTCCAGTGTTGCTGACAATGAACGCCCCTTTACCCTGAATTTAAATTAATGCCTCTCTCTCTGGCTGGTGCAAAGATATACACTCCACGGGTCCATCTGGACCAAATGGAGTCAATAAAATGACTCATAGTGCATCACTGACATTGATTTTGTGTGTTAATTGTTTGTTTTGTATCTGACAGAGAGTGAAACACAATGAAAGGCAATCAAAGGCAGTTTTCCAAAAGCAGGGCTGCATGATTAATTCAAACTGCTGTTAAATCACTCTCAAAATAAAGAATTCTTTCTTTGCACTTTAACCTGCTAACATCGACCGGGTCACCAGCAACCTGTCTGAGGTTAGGGAACTGAAAACTGTTGCCAGCTACTGTTTCCCACCCGAACAGCTCATCTGTACAGACACCTAACACAGTTTTATTTGGCTAAGAAAGCCTGGAAGAAAATGAATGCAAGACAAAGATTCCTTCATTTTCTTTATTTTAGACGTTAGTGAAACTAATTTTGGAATTACAGCTTTTTCTGTTGGAGTTTTCCCATTTGTGTTCCAAACAGGCAAAAATATTTTTAAAAGGCGTACACATTAAAATAATCTCTGGTGTCACTGGGCGAGAGTTGGGCCACACCATCAACAGGTCACCAGTAATTCCAGTTCACTTCAGTGTTTTTATGTCACGTTCACAAGAACAAGAAGCTAAAGACCGAAGGATATTAGAGAGGAAAGCCCAACAATCAAATGAGCCCGACTATTGGAGATTATGTATCGGAATTTCAGGAGTGGGACCACGCCTCCAAACACGCTCCTTCCGGTTGCCATCTATATAGGTTCCCCCAGTTCTGCAAGCTGTTCATTCTCGTTTACGTGCCCCACCCTCCCTCCTTGTTCTCTATTCTTTAACTTCTTCACTCCTATTTAGTGCATGGGGATCAGCCAGGCCCGGGAGCCATCGCCAGTCCCCTTCGAGGCCTTCCCCAAACCGCAGCTCAATTCATGTCCAAGCGGTCACCTTTACCGCTAAAACGCTATCAAACCTAAAATGAGGACGTGGGCCCAGCTAGGGAATTAGCAGTATCTGTCAACAGCAGGGAGAAAGAACTTCCTTTTAACAGGAAGAGACCTTTAACAGAACCAGGATCTGGGGGCAGATATTGATCCAGGATTTATAGCCTCCTCATTCCTTAGTGAGTTGATATCAGTAGAAACGTCTTCACCACATTGCTAGCAACAAGTTTGCTAATATCCTTGAACTTCAGCCATTCCAAAAGCTAGCTGTCAGAGCCGCAGCACCTGTGATACAGCTGGTTCCTCAACACAGGCCAGCTGATCTGAGTGATGCAACCCAAGATTTGCGGTCACCGAGAAACATCAGAATTTTTTTTTTTTTTTACAACATATCAAACAGTTACCAATTATATATTTTAAAACGTAACAAAAATATCAGGAGCATTCGCTGGATATAAGCCACCTTTTTTTATTTACTACTTTGTGCAGCCACAGCTATCGCCCCCTGATGGCCATTAAAAAGAATGCAAGTCTGAGGAACTTCTGCATGGGAATCACTTTTTAGACTCAGAAGCTACTCTCCTTTTTTTCTGTGCTGCAAGTTGCCAACATTGCAGTAATGTGTTGAAGAAACAGCCCTGTGGCGACCTCCCCACCCTCCTGTCCTTCTTCATTCTGGCTCGGTGGGTCCTAAGAGGGAGCGTACCTGTTGCCACTTGGCTAATTGTTTAAAAGAGCCTGCCTCTCTTGTCCCAGCAGATGAGTGTGTGGTGTGTTTAGGTCTAATTTCTTTTCTTCTAAAAATCTAGTTCTGCTCCAGTCAGAAGACCAAGAGGAAATTTCCTATAAAAGCACTAAGACGCAGACTCACAGGGTGATAACAGTATAGTGTCTGCAAGGCTAATAATCCATATTTACCCCACCCCTCACCTCTTACCTCTTTTCTGCATTCTCTCCATCTCCGCCCCTTCCTCCACTCCTTCCCTCCCCTCTCTCTCTCTCTTACCATCTGCCTGGTCGAGTGAGCAGCTTGTCTGCTCTGCTGCCTCCTTTTCCCCAGAGCCCACGGATAGCGCCGGGCCAAACAAACACAGATCAGCCACCAGCAGCCACACTAATGCTCTGTTGGAACTGCGGACGCACTGACGCACACACCTGCACCGTAATAGTAGCCCGTTCAACTCAAAGCAAGTCAGAGGGGCTCTTATGGTGGTGTTTTGGTCAGACAGAAGAGGAATATGCAAAATCAGCTCGTATGTGCAGTGATAAACAGGTGTGCTGGTGAACGAAGCGTAGCATCAAATAAAGGACAAGCTCGAGTGTGTGAGCTGCCCTGCATTTAAGCACTACGGGACTCCCGGCTCAGGGAAAGGGCAGGAAGGATTGCCACAGATCCTGCAGACCCGGTCCACCATCTGTTCCAGAAACTTTGTGCCACCGTAGGAGAACGGGAGCACCTTCATCCAAAAGAGCTTTTCCAGCCAAGGTCCAGCCCCTTTAATCAGACAGACCAGTATAAAGCCACATAACAAACCTCCACAGACATTTGAAAATTAAACAGTACTCTCGGTATCATCACCTTTTAATTCATTTACTCCCTGGGTGCTCGTAGCTTCTTTTTGCCTTAGCCTGCTGATTCAGAGGTCTCCACACCCACAGCTAGCAAACATCTGGGCTGCATCTTGAATGTGAAAATTCTTTCATCTGTGCCCCTCACACTTACACATTAACACTTGATTGTGCGTACTGCGGGTAGGTGGAGGTGATGGGGCGGTTTGACTAACGTGGTTTCTCAGGTCAAAGGGAAGCGATGAGCGATACTTCCCGCACACGCCTGCGTGGTTTATTTCCCTGAGAGAAAAAATATGACTTATCAGTAACTGCAACCATCTTTTATATACAGTCTCTGTTATCATTGGCACTGAGGGCGTGGCCTCCTGCTAATGGTATCCCCCGATGTATCTGTACTTGACCACACCGGTGACCTCAGAAATATCCAGTGCATGCGTGAGAGTACACAGTGTGAATCTACACAGCGACTGAGCTGAGATTGCTTTGTAAAAACCACAGTTTGGAATTTTGGAGAAATATCAGAGCGCTGCTGGGGTGTTTTGGATGTGCTCTTCCAGCCTCGACATAAACAGTGTTCATGGAATTATTGCATGTTTCCTCTAAATCCCATCTTGTTTGGTTTTACTCCATCCTCGGTTGTCTGCTGAGCTCCACCACCCATCTGTCTGACTTCTAGATCTCTCTGTCTCTCTCACTCCCCCTCCTTCTCCCTCTGCTTTTTCTCTCACTCAGCCTGTCTGGTAGCCTGGAGGCTGGCCAGCTTTGTGTTTCTCAGAGCTAGTAGCAGCGCAACACCATCAAATATTAATAAGATACATAGATATATGGATTTGATGAGTTTTTACTCTGTAATGTCATGAGACAGATGTGTGCACTCACTGACACTGTTAAAGACCTCAGCCCCGAACATAAATCCCCAGATTTCCTCCCATCTCACTGCTGAAGTCAACACAGTTCACAGCTCACCTCACATTAACCGTGAGTTGGAAATAAATTTGGAGATCGGGAGGTGATATCCAGTGCTGAAATAAGATCTAAAGGTGCATTTTAACAAAGGTAAGTTTGCCCAAGTACATGAGACCAGATTTCAGAGGGACACGTGAACATTTTAGACCTTGTCTCTGTACTTTGTCCAGCTTATCCTATGTCAATCTTCCAGCCTATCACTATATTGCGTATACGTTATTTGAAAATATGTGTCAGCGAGGTGTAATTTCTAAAAAAAGTAGGAACCACAGTGATCCTGCATACTCTGAAGACTGTTATAGTATTTATTAGCTTATTCACTACTGCTGTCAGTGTAATGCTTATAAAATTAATATGAACTAAACAAGCTTAGAATTTAAATGTTCTATTTAATTAATATTTGCAGCAATCTTAGTGATGTTTCAATCAAATACAACAATCTGGATAGTTTAACGTGCCACAGTTAAATCCCTCCTTCCCCTTGGCACTATGGCCAGCTGTGCTTCTTCATTTCCATATTTAACATGAAATAATCCCAAATGCAACAGCACAAAATACTGTCAATTAAAAAATAAATAAATGTTCCACTAGAGGAGTTCAGAAAGTAGTCTGCTTTGATGACAGACTTTTTCTGCTTTCCTTTGGAGCGTCCTCTGCAGCATGTGGCACTCTTTTACTCACATCTGTGATCCTGCTCATTTCTGAGATCAGCAGAAGACTCTGGAGTTTGAGAGTTAATAAATGACTCAGCTCTTTAATGTGTTCTGCAAGTTCTAACTTGTGAGTAATGCAACGAATGGCAGTTATGTTTAAATGTTCAACTCTACAGCACAAATAAAAGCCTTACAGATCTCCACGCAATATTCTAGAGGCGTGTAAGCCAAGACAGCCCTACATCATCCTGTGCCTTCAGGAACTCAGGATGAACCTCATCCACCCCAGGAGCCCTGCCACCAAGGAGTTGTTTGACTGCCTCAGTGACCTCACCCCCACTGATATACGAGTCGTCCTCCTTGTCCCTAGAATCTGCTTCCTCTATGGAAGACGTGTTGAAGTCAGCAGCGCTCCACCTGCACTATACACAGTGTCTTTTTCCATGGCCTCTCCAAACTCCTCCCACACCTGAGTTTTTGCTTCAGCCAGTCCTCCAGCGACATAGTGCTTGGCCCGTCAGTACCTATCGGCAGCCTCCGTAGTCTCACAAGCTAACCAAGACCAATAGGACTCCTTCAGTCAGTGCAGCTCCTTCGGAAATGGAGATGCTGAACATAGTTCATTCTGACTCAATGTGCCCAGTCTCCCTCGGAATACTGTCGCAGCTCTGCCGAAGGTGGGAGTTTAAGATCTCGCAGACCGGAGCCTCTGCCAAGCGTTCCCAGCGTGCCCTCACTATATGTTAAATGTGTGCCAGGTCTGTCCAGCATCCCCCCCTGCCACCTTATCCAACTCACCACCAGTTGGTAATCAGTTGACAGCTCAACCCCTCTCTTTACCCGAGTGTCCAGAACATACGGCTCCAGATCTGATGATACGATTACAAAATCACAACCTGTGGCCTAGTGTGTCCTAGTGCCCCACCCAGGGACTCCAAGAAGGCCGGGTACTCTAAGCTGTCGTTCAGGAAAGGCACAGACAACAGTCAGGACCTGTTTCCCAACCCTGTCGTCCACCGGGATAAGGTAGTACCAAGATACCCACCCCAGCCTGCTTCC
>VUQG01019350.1:20864-32312 GCA_015106755.1 Etia nguti | reverse complement strand
GCGATTAGAGCATGTTGTAGTTATTACAGGTACTGCGCTGCAGTGGTTTGTATCATATCTATCTAATAGACTCCAATTTGTGCATGTAAATGGAGAGTCCTCTTCACACACTATGGTCAATTATGGTGTTCCACAGGGTTCAGTGCTAGGACCAATTCTGTTTACATTATACATGCTTCCCCTAGGCAGTATCATTAGAAGACATAGTATACATTTTCACTGCTATGCAGATGACACCCAACTCTATCTGTCCATGAAGCCAGATAACACACACCAATTAGTTAAACTGCAGGAATGTCTTAAAGACATAAAGACCTGGATGGCCGCTAACTTTCTGCTTCTTAATTCAGATAAAACTGAGGTTATTGTATTCGGCCCTGAAAATCTTAGAAATATGGTATCTAACCAGATTCTTACTCTGGATGGCATTACCTTGGCCTCCAGTAACACTGTGAGGAACCTTGGAGTCATTTTTGACCAGGATATGTCCTTCAATGCACATATTAAACAAATATGTAAGACTGCTTTCTTCCATTCAGTTCCAAAATTAGAAACTTCGTAAAAAACCTTCAGTTGATCCAAAATGCTGCAGCAACATGAAACCTCCACATTCTGAGAACACTAAACACAGCTCAGTGATGACATAATTCAGACTTTAAAATTAACCTTAAACATCTCATCAGAAATTTTAATCCTGAAAATTTCAGACTTTATTCATTAGGGACACACCTGTCGAGATGGCCCGCTTGACTCTGATGGTTTTGACGGTCCAGGATGGTCCTGGACCTCTGACAGTGTCTCACTCTGGTCTCTGGAGGTCTCCTCAGGGTCCCGGACCTCTGACTGTGTCTCAGTCTGGTCTCTGGAGGTCTCCTCAGGGTCCTGGACCTCTGACGGTGTCTCAGTCTGGTCCCTGGAGGTCTCCTTGGGGATCTGTGCGGTTCTTGTGCTTCCACTATTTGAGGATGAAAGAAGATTCTTTCAGACATCGTTAAATGACGGTGGATCTGGTCCCTGGTGCTCTCTGGTCTTTACCTGCTACTCTCCTCAGACGTTGCCGCCTCTTTTCGTGTTGTCATGGCAGCAGCAGTTTCACAGCTGGATGTGGACGGAACCTCGTCGTCACTTGAGCTCATCAGCTCGTCCATCTCCTCCAGCCCCGTCCTGTGAACACAAGCATCATCAGTCAGTTACACTCTGAACCTTCTCAGCTTCCCACATTTTGTTGCTAGGTAACAGACGATGCAGTTCCAACCAAATACAGCTGACAGAAGCTCACATAAACGGACGCTGACCATCAGAATCAGAATACTTTATTGATCCCTAGGGGAAATTATGTTGGTTACAGTGCTCCAATACAAACAGTAACAGAAACAGACAATACAAGAAGTAAGAAATAGCACAATATATATGTCACTTACTAATAAATATCTGAATAAGTGGTGTGGCTTGTAAATCACTTTATGCTCTGCTTTGGCGTAAAGTCCAGTTCACTTAACTTTTCATAATTATTTGAACATTTGTGCTGTGGTGTTTTTAGCCCAGTCCAGTTAATTGTCAATATATACTCCGAGGTATTTATAGTCCTCCACAATGTCCACGTTGATCCCCTGGATTGAAACAGGGGTCAAGCGTTTCCTGGTCTTCCTGAAGTCCACGATCAATTCCTTGGTCTTTGCCACGTTGAGCTGCAGATGATTCTGCTCGCACCACGTGACAAATGAGTCGACCACAGCCCGGTACTCAGACTCATCATCCCTGCTGATGCATCCAACCACCGCAGAGTCATCAGAAAACTTCTGAAGGTGGCAGGTCTCTGTGCAGGGGCTGAAGTCTGCGTCAGCCACTGCAGAGACAAGCTGCGAATGCTTCAGCTGAACTCAGAACACCAAGAATCTGATGTGATCGGTGAGGTCACTGGAGCTGCTGATAAAGACGCTGTGATGTCAGTGGGCGTCAGGAAACCTGCTGACATCACAGTGCCCACTGTGTTGATGGATTCACCGGAAATCACTGACACCCCACTTGTTTTTCACCGAGTGTGACCTCAGAGGATTCAACTGTTTTCATTGGTTGGGTGTCAGCCAATCAGAACCTCCCAATTTGCTGCTGACCTCATGTTTTTATTTGTCAGTGTCTGATGTTTCTCATACAGTGAATGACCTGATGACCTGCAAGGAAAATAACTGAGAATAATTCGCCTTTCAGAACCTCGCTGTAGCTCAAGGAGCCGCCGACGGCGTGCTTCACGTTCCCTGTCTGAGTGATCGCGTAACAGCTGCCGTGTTTAACTCTTCCTGTCATTAAAGACTCACCAGAAGCACCCTCCTCCTCCTGCCGTCTTCATCTTCTTCTTCGCAGGCTGCTCGCTCTGATCAGAATTCAGCCTCTTGGCGCTGCAGATGTCGTCCACCTTCACCTGGCTGCCTGAGGAAGCCTGCAGACCTGCAACAGTGAAAAACACCTGGCGTCACAAACACGCGGCCTCGCGCTCTCACCATGCGAGCTGGGCAACGCGGCCAACCTTTGAGCACCGAGTCCTCGAGTCGCTCGGACAGGTCGTGGCACTGCTGCTGGTACTCTGCGTCGGTGAACTGGTGTTTGGGCTCATTGAGCTTCCTCTGCAAGCGCTCCAGACGCCGCTGCTCCTTCTCTGCCTCGCGCTCCGCTTGGTTCTTAAGCCAGTCCGCCATCCTGCCGCACCACAGAGGAACAGACATGTCACTGCAGTGAGCACCGGCCGCTCAGAATCAGACTCTACCCACAAACAGCTGAAGGAAGTGACCTTGAGGGTGGGATAGATGGTTGTTTGACAGGTGTGCGCTGTATAAATAAAGTTCAAAGGGTTTCTGTTCTCATCCTGTTTTATGTACAGCCATAAAATCTGTTAAACTAGCTCCAAACATCTCCACAGGAAGCTCATCGTTTACTGCCAACGTGACAGCAAACCACAGCAGAGCAGGAAGCAGGGGGCGGAGCAAAGAATGCCTGCATGACAGGAGTGGCGTTTGCACAGGTGTCTCCGCGCTGAACTCGGAAAACTAAAATATCGTGCAAACACACGTTATTGAGCCTTCTGGCTGAACTCTGCCCCCTGCTGTTTAAGACTTTCATTACATTTAGCACAGGTTTTTACAGAAAGCACCTTTAAAGACTACTGACTGATGAGACTTCCTGTCTGATCTAAAGCACAGCTAAACATTTCAGCTCCTATGTGTTTGTCTCACTCTTTCTCGTGGTTGACGTCTCTGAGTCTCCGCCCACTGAGGTCCCTGCAGGCCTCTCGATTGGTCGTCTTTTCAATCTGAGCGCCGAGCGCTCGCAGCATCGACCCAAACCCTGAAACACACGTTTCACAAGTTTCCTTCAGCTCTTCTGCAGCAGGAAAACTGGAGTCTACTTCCCGTTTACTGACCTCCTTTCCCTCCAAGGAGGCGGGGCTCCAGATGATAGACGGCTCCATGCTCCAGAGGATCGTCCAGCTGTGCCCGTCGCCCATCTCTGGTGACGTAGAAATCCTGGAAACACAAAACTCACCGAGATAACGTTTCTGAGATGAACCCTTTGATCATCTTCACATCCTCTGAAGCTGTGACCTGAACGTCCCACAACACACTTCCGATTTATTTAATCTGGAATAAATCTGAATAAATTAAATATTCTGAAGAATAAGAGCTGACAGGAAGTACGTAGTAACAGGGCTGATCCTGAGGCTCTGACTGTTAAAGTGACACTGATGATTTTACAGATTTAAGTCAAAGTGATAACACTTTCATGCATGAATTATGACAACCTCAATCAGGGTTTTTTTCTTAAGTATTTTTATTCATCTTTAGACATGAAAAAAAGATTTTTGAACTTCATATTTTAAACATGTACTTGTACATGAGTTTTTTTTGTTGTTGTTTTTTTTACATGTCCACTTAGGTGGACAACATACGTTTTGACTTATAAATTTGACAAAGGAATAAATAATACACACTATGCATTGTGTTTGTGTTTATGTGAAAGTATACCATCAACACTGACACAAAAAATACAAGAAAACAGCCTTTGAATAGCTGTCCACTGTAGTGACCACTATACGCGAAAGGGTTAAACTCGTGATTGCTTCGGCCTCCTCTGGATATAATTTACTTAGTAGTTACTTAGTATAGTTTACTGTCAGTGCTAACATCATTTGGGACAGGTTAATGCCGAGTTTAGCTTCATAGCTTTATATGCTAACCCCCAAAAGGTTGATTCTGTTCACCTGGAGGTAGCGTTTTCACTGGGAGGAACGTTTCGTCACTTATCCAAGTGACGCTACGTCCAGATGAACGGGATGTACTTACCTGGATGACTGAGCATGCATCAAGACACTTTATGTGCTAACGTTAGCGCAGCTGCTAGCACTGATACCCGGACTGCATTTAAACCCCCTAACCCGGGCTAACTCGCGCTAACCCTGGTTATCCCGAATAACCCGTCTCAGTCTCACCTCCGGAAGCGGCCCGAGGCGGTCCAGGACGTGCCTGACCACAGAACCGACCGGAAACAAGCAAGTAGAACCTCTGCGGCCCAAGACGCTCACCGACACCTCCATGTTGCACAACGCCCACGCGCAGCTCCTCCGCTTCTTACTGGCTGAGTTCTTCTTCTCTGACTTAAAACGTGCGGAGGTGGCTAGATGCCTTCATTGTTACTATACAGATGTAAAATGACATACAGCGCCACCTGCTCATCCGGACTGCACTGAGCCCAGGTCACGCCACCAAAACAGTGAGCTAATAATGTGATTCATGGTCTCAGTTTCACGTAATAACAATTAGGTAAAAGACACAGGCGAGGGGTCAAACAAGCAGAAGAAGAAATCAAACAACAAGCATACGTTTATAGTTTTAACTGCTTTTGCATTATGGGAATGTTTATGGTTTTAAAATCTTGTCTGGTTTAATTTATAAGGCATTGAAAAGATGGTTTTGCACTATTGTATTTATTTATTCTCGTTCTTTTCTATTTCTTATTCTATTTTTTTTCAAGCACAACACTATTGTACTGATATCTTATTTCTGTATAGTTGTATATTTGAATTTGTTCATTTTTATTTTCGCAGTTTGCACCTTTGATCCAGGAGGAAGATATTTGATCCCACTGTATACTTAAGTGTATATTGTTGGGTAGACAATAAAAGTCTACTTGGATTGACACACACACACACACTTTTTGTGTGTTTTTTGGAGGACCACGTGACGCTGTTCCCTCTGCAGCCTGCAAGCGGCGCTGGCACTCTCCTGCACAGGAAGTGCGCGGTGACAGAACTTCCTGTAGTGCGGTAAACATGGCGGCACACATGGCGGCACTATGCAGAGTTGTGTCGGGGCTCCGGTATCGGGTCCGGCTCTCTTCTCGGTTCCTCCGGAGCTCCTTCAGCTCGGACTCGGGCCCCGCGGAGGGCCCTGCCTCCGGGTTCGCCGCCATCTTCGACCAGCAGGAAGTGCTCCGGCGGGAGGCGCAGAGCTCCGCGGTCCTGGACCCCCCGGGTCCGCAGCTCGACTTCGCCGCGCTGCTTCGCCGATCCCCGCTGATCCAGATGGGCCCGGCCAAGGACGCGGTGGTGGTGGGCAGGGTGTTCCGGGTGGTCCGCGACGAGCTCTACATCGACTTCGGTGGGAAGTTCCACTGCGTGTGTCAGCGGCCGGCCGGGGCCGACGGCCTGCAGCCGGGCTCCAGGGTCCGTTTGCGGCTGCAGGACATGGAGCTCACCGCCCGCTTCCTGGGAGCCAGCACCGACACCACGCTGCTGGAGGCCCAGGCCGTGCTGCTGGGCCCGCCGGATGGACGGGAGCACCAGAACCGGGACTGAGACCGGAACGGGGTGGACTGTGGCCCACAGGTGGAGGACTCTGGTTGTGTTTATGCGCACGGAGGCTCAACAGGGCCCGAAACACGGACTGAATTAAACCGGTTTCTTGTCACGTGACTTTTGACTGTGCTGAATGACCCCTGACCCCGGTCACATGACAGTGTTACGCTGCTGGAGCTGCTCTCACTGTTCCTGCGTCGTCATCAACAACACTGAAACTGACCAATCATCCAATACAGTCCGATTGTGATGTCATAACTTTGCAGTGTGTTTTAAGTCATGGAAAAATTATTCCAGCCGTTTGTTTGTTTTATTTCTGCAATAAATAAATGTGTGATCCACGTTCAGCTCACTCCTATTGGTTTTTAGCTTCAGGACTGATGCTCACATGTCATTGGTCAATTGCAATACTGAGATGAGATGGTAGGTTAAAGGTGGTCAGCTGATGAAGCTTCAGGTCAGGAAAGAGGAAGAGGTGCATCAGCAGCTCCTCAGAAACGAGGCGAAGCTCAGAGGAAACAGACACAACGATGCTGATCAATAACTTTATTTTTCTCCTAGCGTCCATTCAACATCTGCAACAGCTGGAAGACCCGTGATTATAGAAACTAATACCTGCACAGGTGTGGCTACAATACCTGTGTGTGTGTTCATGCAGTATATGAATAAGGCTGCAGAGTTCTCTGATTAATATCTTTCTGCTGCATGCTTTACTGTAGCAGTACTGCAGTAGTATAGTAGTAGTACCGCAGTGTAGTTTAGTGCAGTAGAGCTGTGATGGAATGGTTCTTCCTGGAGGGGGCGCTCTGACACTCGGGTGACTCAGCCGCACATGCTCATACAGAGCCACTGAGGAGAAGAAGACACAGAGCAGTGTTTACTCATTGACAGTCCGTGAGATTAATGTTTGACGTGACAGATTATTCACTCGTTCTTTTATTTTAGTTTAATAATCACATTTATATTTCTGCCCCAAATCCTTGTGACTCGCAGGAAGGAGGTGGGATCAGACAGGGAGCGTCACCAAAATGACTGATTACGTGCACGTCTCTGAATAGAAACCCAGTCAGTGTGCAGATGACAGCGTCATTTTCCAAGATGGATTTATCAGTCGTCAGGTTTGTGCTTTAATGTGAGCGAGTGTGAATTCTGCTCCGGCACAGAGGCTCAGCTAAAACGTGAACCGTAAATCATCGGCTTACAAGAGATCTGACGCTCCGTCTGAGTCAAAGCATCCTTCATGCACGGCTCCTCAAAACAGTGAAAAGATCGAGTCCACAGTAATCTGGTTTACGCAGGAGAATAAATTCGTTATGATAAAAACAATAACTAAAATGTAGACTGTGAGGCAGGAGGGGTGCTTAAACGCCTTTCTGCGCCTCCCTCGTTCCCAAAAACAGAGCCGGAGGCGACGCTAAAGTTTCCTGTAAAATGATCCAAATCCACAAATGCTGTAACGCTGAAGATGGAAGATACTTCACATGTGGAACAACAGGTCCATAAATACGAAAACTGTATTTACACAGAAATGATCTGAAACATGATTTTCATCACAGGCCTGATGGACACTAACGCTTACAGGCAAAATATCAGCGTATGAAACATATCAAATACCTGCCTTAGCTCATATGAAACACGCACTAACATGGGTCTGGTACTCAAGCACGTCCAAGCTCAGTGTGTGTTTTGTGGATCTCAGAGACGGTTTACCTCGATGATGTTCATCTCCACGGTGCCCGTCCCGTCTCTGTCCAGGTGCTGGAAGGTTCCTGACAAACACACACGGAGCACCTCAGGACATATGAAACGTTAAGCCTCTTTAATGTGCGCGTTCTCACGGTCACATGCTCAACCTACGGAACATGGCCTCCAGTTTGACGAGGCAGCAGGTGAAGTTGTCGAAGTCTATGATCTCATTGTCGGCGTATCGGGCCACCAGCATCTGATGCAGCTTGTTGTTCAGTTTGAAGCCTGCGGACGCAAGAGATCTCAGGTCAGTTGAATCCAACAGAGCATGCTCAGTAACAATGCAACACTCAGCACGCTTTACCGCCATTTTCCAGTGCCAGCCGCATCTCGTAGGAGTTCATACAGCCGGATTTATCCAGATCGAACTCTCTGAAGATTCCCTGAAAACATGAAACCAAACTCATCATCGCAGGGCTCGATCGATCGGATCGATCAGCAGCCGGAGTGAAGATTTTGTTACCCAAAAATTTAAAATCCACAAAACCAGGACCTGATTGACCAGCACCCATAATCAATCTCTCAGACTTAGAGCCACTTCTTAAAATAATCAGACTGGAAGAAAAAGAGCAAAGAGAACGAAGGGACACGCGACTCGATGCTCCGTCTCTGCTCATGACGGATAAAGTTTTTAGGTTTGAAATGAACTCGGTACCTTTGACCTGCGAGCTTCAGGTGTTCACACTCACCAGCCACTTCCTGATCTTATTCCAGAGGATCTGAAACTCCAGCAGCCCGAGGCGAGCGCTGCCATCTTTCTAAGATCGAGTCAAGGCCAACACGTCTTATTTCGGACATCAGTCATCAAGCTTTACCTTTCCTACTTGCTGGGCGGCGAGGATACGTCCATGAGGCTGACCATGGCTCTGCAGGACTCCATGCTGAAGCCGTCAGTCTGCAGGTCTCTGTCTGCAAACCACACCAGATCACAATCACATCAGAGCCAACTCCTGACCAATGAGAAGCCTCCATCTGATCAATCAGCTGCTCTGAATCAGTTGATTGTGCGATGTCATGTGTCGTTACTCTGAGACACTCCAGGAAATCCTGAATCACATCAGCGTTTACTCTGAAACAGCCACCAACCTCGTTTCACGTAGGGACTATTTTCTTTCTACTGACCCAAGATCTCGTCAGCGCAGTGATACGACAGCTGAGAGAAAATAGTTCCTACACGAAAGAGCGCAGAACAAGGCAGGTGGATTTCTTTCAGTCATGACACGACTATTTCATGTTTCATTGGGGTGAGTCCCATTAGTTCCATTACACTGAAGAGCAGACCCACATTTCTACATCTCCAAACTGACCCTAGATCAACGGCACCACAGGTCAGAGGAAACCTGACTTTAATTTTGGGGTAAACTGTGGCGCATTAGAGGGTCAACAGGAGGTGAGACGGATGTCCAGGTTTTGTGTTGTAGCCTTCAGAAATGACCCAATAAGGTGGAAACAGGTGAGGAAGACTCACGTTTGGACATGACTCTGTTGAGGATGGTCCTGAGCTCCCGCACTGAGATCTCCATGTCCTGCAGTGAGGAAACAAGAAGTAAACGTCCTCGCTCGTTCTACAGGCTCAGTCTAAGAACGTTTTAAAAAATGAACTCACGTCTCCAGACAGCTGAGCAAACATGGACCTGAAGGAGTCGTCAATGTTGCTCTCTGACACTTCCTCCTGCAGAGAAAAAGAGTAGGAAGGTCAAAGGCCAATGACAAAGTCATAAAGCAGCCAGTTCGGTTTGTTTACCTCTTCGTCAAAGTTCGCCACCACGCCGTCGTCCATCTCCCTGCAGAGTCACACACACTGTCACAGAGGCCTTTTATTTTGAAAAGTAAAGGTGTCTAGATGGATCGTGGTGAACTCACTGGCTCTCAGACTGTTTCTCTGTGAATACCCGCAGGACAAAGTCCGCCTCCTTCGAGGGTTCAAAGGTCGACGGGACAATCAGGTACTCGCCGGGTGGCAGGCGGAACCTGCCGCTCACCTCTCGCAGGTTGATGAAGGTCTCGGAGCGAGCGCAAGAGGACTGACGCAGGAAGAAGTCCTTCTTCATGTGAATGCTGGGACAGCCTCGGTGCTGGGGGAAAGACCAACGCCCCCGCCGTTAGTGAGTCATTAACAAAAAAAACGGAAAAGTGAAACGGACTGGAGCAACTCACCTGTTCAGGAATCTGTGAATGAGAAACAGAGGAAACATCACCAACAGCAGAAATACAGCGTGATAACAGCATCGTACCTTTATGACCTCTTACCTCATAGATGGCAAAACCAATGGTGTGCATGTCCTGGCCCTGGCGGCGGTATCGGCGGCGGTCTTTCTGCATCAGCGCCACCAAGAAGCTGCAGGCGGCCTCTTCATCTTCTGGGTCATCGTCCTCCTCTAGCAGGGAGATTTTATACTGAGGGTTGATCCAGAAGGTGTCTGCAGGAGAGCATCATGGGATATGTAGTTATAACTAAGAAGGCACACACAGGTATCAGGTGTTGCTGACTGTGAGGTGTAGCACGGGCTCTATGCTGGGTCCTCTGCTTTTCACTTTAGAAGCTTAGATCAGGTCAGAAGTTCAGCTGACCCCCTGAAGTTCATCATGTATTGCCTGCTCATCAGTGATCAGCAGCGGAGCAGTGCTAATCGTTTGAGTTGGTCTGGTTTGAGAAATTCTAAAATTTGGCCTCCAGATTTTAAAGATGCACAAAACTTTGATGCTGTTTTGGGACTCAGTAAAAATCTGACTGACTTTAACTGCGTCGGGTCCAGGCCCGCTCACTAACACGCCACCCTGAAGGTACGCCAACAGTCAGAGCCACCTAAGCTCACCTGGACTAACTATTCAGACCTCTTTTTCACCAACATGGTGCTGAGCCTCTGAGAACCAGCCTGCATTTCCTCAGCTTTGAGAACCAACTATGATGTAGGATTAAAGATTGTCTGGCTGGATCTGGCAATCACTGGTAGCCCCTCCCACAGTCGCTGACATCAGAGATTCTGACTTGGTGGGCATGTGTAGAACTGGTTCTAGTTTGAGCACGGCACCATGTTGGTATAAAAGGGGTGTATCTGTCCCCCTCCATCCTCACTGGGGTGGTTCCTGCAGCCCCCGGCGGTGCTCCCTCTCCTCCAGCTGCCCTCGTATGTGGCGGCATTCCAGAAGCTGGTGGAGTCCTCGCTCAGGGCGTCTGGAGTCAGATTGCAGATCTCCAGCCGGGAGAACTGACGTAGGAACTCCTGGAAGGACATCCTGCACAGCGACAGTCGTTTGAACATCTTCGTCCTTTAAAGACGCCACAGTCATCATCACAGAGCAAACCTACCAGAACTCCCCATCCTCCATCTTACACAGCATCTCGTCCTTCTCGGCCGAGTTGATGGCGTTCCACTCCGAGGAGCTGAAACACCAACAAACGTTAAACTCTCCGTGCTCTCCTCCTCCCGCTCAGCTGAGTCTGACAAACTGCAGCACTCACTTATCGCTCCATGCTCCGGTCCACTCCACCTGACCCCAGGGGTTCCTGATCCGGATCAGCAGCTCGCGCTGACCCCGGTACTTCACCTACAGGAGGACAAACACCTGAGATCAAACGAGGAAATCTAAAACTGAGCGGTTCATCTGAGAAGCAATGGTCAATGGTAACTTTATTGTCCCCAATGGGAAATTGATTTGCAAAGTGCAGTGTCCAGTACTGATGCCCACAACACATATGGTTTAGTGTTATTAAACATGACAATAGCAGCAGGTACAAACGACACTCGATGTCTCTTGGTCTTCTCTGCGGGCACTTTATACCAACGACCTGAGGGAAGCAGCTGAAGATCATTAAAGAGAGGACCTTCTGAACATAATATGACAGAGGTCGCCTT
>VUQG01019350.1:0-20844 GCA_015106755.1 Etia nguti | reverse complement strand
AACACAACATGAGAGAGGTCGCCTTCCTCAGCACCTGCCTGTTATAAAAGTCCACAAGCTGGACCTGAGACCTCCCTGAAATCTGACCAGCCACTTTAACCAGGTTAGCAAGTCTGGTCTTATTAGTCAAAGACAATTTACCAAGCAATGATACAAAACATTAAAACTGATTCAATAAAACTTTATAAAAAACGGTCATCATTTTGGGCACTGGTTTGGCTTGCTGGGATGAGCGGGCGACCGGCCCCGGTTCGAATCCGCCCTGTGGCCCTTTGCCCTCTCTCTCTCTGCTTTCCTGTCACTGTCCATCTTCACTGTATCTATCGGATAGATCCCGAAAATTAATGAAAAGCCTGTTAGCCTGTGTACTACAACAGCCATTAGTGTATAAAATATATAATAGGGAACCAGCTCATGGGAAAAACCGCCGTTTACTCTAACACACTGAGCTCTTTTAGTTAAAACGCCTAAAATCCAACCAACAAGATTAAAACCGAGTTTAAACTGATTAAGAAGCTTATTAGCTACGAGATGTGGCTGGATAGTATTTAAAGCTGAAGAAAAGCCAGTAAATAGGAGCCGAGCATGAGCTTTGGCCCCATCCAGGAAATTTAAAAGAGTGACCACAGTATCATCCACGCCCCTACAATAAGATTTTCTACCTGCTGCAGAATCTACTTCCTGATGAGCTTTTCAAAGGATTTCATCACTAAAGATGTTAAAGCGTCAGGCCTAAAATCATTTAGTGGTTTGGGTTTTGTCTTTGCAAATGAAGTAATAATTGATTGTTTCCACACTTCTGGAACCGTCTGTTGCTGAAGTGATCCACTCAAACACACTTTGGATTTACTTGAGCTTTTTTTGAAAATCCACCAACAAATTTAGTCCTTTAACCCCAAAACACCTAAACCATGAAGCCAGTCATGTGTTACTGAACCTTCTGACAAATAAATAAATTCAATATAAATTTGCACGAGTTTTAATTAGGATCATTTTTACTACATCTATATTTCACAATTTGTTTCTTAAACAGTAACGGGGGTTAAAAATCACACTCAGGTATTAAACATGCTGCACTTTGTGTTATTTAAATGGTTTCAGGGCTCCCACCGTGCTGCCTTCATGGAACGTGGGATTTCGGAGCACTGACACTGTTTTACTGGCTGAGGTGAGCTCACATTAATCTTAGGTAACGGTTTGTTAGTACTTTTACCTTGCAGCTAAGCTCACCTGTCTGAGGCCTGTCACAGAGTAGGCGTGGCCTTTGACCAGCTTTTTAAAGGTGACCGCCTCCATGTCGAAACTGTTGGTGATCTGAAGACAGAAGGTCGTTTGATCAGTGTGGACAAGCGCTCAGTTTTCACATCATCACATATAATTACACCTGAAAAACCTGTGACATCATTTCCTGAAACAGAAACAAACGGCTGCACTGATTTGCTGAAAGTCTGCGGGACAGTTTGTGTGTTTGACTCCACAGATACGTGACTGACGTCAATGGAGCAGCCGAGCAGCGAGCCTCTCTCTAGCGCTTTGCTGATGATGCGATGAAGATCTTTGGGCGCCTTCTTCAGCTCGTACATCTCTGACACGCCTCCCGTAAAGTCCTCGAAGCCTTCGGTGGTGCTGCCGCCAGACAGCGCCTCGTATGACACGTTCAACCTGAAAAACAACAAGAGACATGCAGTAAACACTAAGTTAAAATGCAGATGCTGTGCAGGATCGCGGTGACACCAGTGAGGCTGGAGAGCGGCACCTGAAACCACAAACAAACACCTACAAACATGAACACCTGTTTGTAGGTGGGCGGGTCTTACTTGGCGTAGGCCTTCTCCAGCAGGGCGCTCCAGAACTCGGTGCCTTCGGCTGAGTGGACGAACAGCAGTTCGCCATCTTTGACCGGCAGCCGGTCATCGATCACCACGTCCACCCACTGCCCAAACTGCCAGAACTGCAGAGCAAGAAGGAGAATCAGTCACCTGTGACAGGTGTGTCCTCATCCAGCATCAACCACCAGCCGCACTCAAACCATGTCCACAAAACACATTTTACAGCTGAATGGGCGTGGCCTCGGTGCAGAAAGTCTCACCTGGAAGTGGAAGATACCGGCATATTGGTGGCTGAAGCTCTGACCGTGAGGAACAACGCGGTGCAGCAGCTGCTCGTTCAGCGTCAGCGAGCCAATTGCAGCCAGCAGCCAGCAGTCACCTGCAGGAGCACACACAGGTGAGACAGGTGCACACCTGAGCCTCTTTTACATGTGACCTGTTTCAGAAGTCTTAGGGCTTCAGCCTGAATTGAAGTGAAGCTGTTGCCTCTGCTTGTTCTTTTTAATCTGGTCTGATTGGACGAACCTGAATGAAGAGGCAGCGCCCTCTGCAGGCGGTCTGTGGTTACATCACCTTTAATCAGGTAAAAAGCCAAAAGCTGCTGTGAGCGCTGAGCTCAGATCAGATCAGGATGACTCTGTGGCTGATGATGATGGTGATGATGATGATGGTGATGATGATGATGTGATGATGATGATGGTGATGATGATGATGATATTGGTGATGATGATGATGTGATGATGATGATGGTGATGATAATAGTGATGATGATAATGATGATTATGATGATGATGATGACAGTGATGATGGTGGTGATGATGATAATCATTGTGGTGATGATGATAGTATACTGTAGTATGATGATGATGGTGAGTTTGGGAAGTGTTTGTCGACATTCTTCTGATGGTCTCTAGGGACTCTAATGCTAAGCTAAATCCTAACAGTACATTAAGCTTCTAATGGTTCCGGCTAATGGACTGTTGTCCAGTGTTCACAGATCAATACAGGTCAGAGTGCTGCTTTCATGTGCATCCCGTAACATCAATTCTACTTCAAGAAATATATTCATCACATTCTTCATGTTCACCTGGTTTACACCTGGAAACAGGTTAAGTTTAGATAACCTTTTAGGCTCTTAATTAAACGGTTAAAGGTCAAACTAAATAAACAACCTTCTGCTGATCTTCTTTTCTCAAGGTTTGGATAGAGACTGGGTCCTGAGTGAGTCCACAACGAGCGAGAAAAAGAGAACTCAGAACCGACCACAGGTGATACACCAGAGCTCATCACTTTTAGGTGTTCCGCTGGAGGACACGGTTAGGGGCAGAGAAGCGACAGATCTCACTCTCACACACACACACACACTGTGTAGAAGAAGAAGAGACAGGTGAGACTGAAGGTGAGCTATTGGTTGTTGAATGATATAGACGGCCTGTTAACCGTTGCTGCCCTGGCAGAAGTGGAGCAGGGTAACCATGGTAACTAAAACTAAAAACATCAAGAATTCTGAAATAAAATGAAAACATATAAAGAATAGAATAGAAATAGAATAGAAATATCCTTTATTGTCCCTCGTGAGTTGTCCCAAAAAAAGGTGTGCTCGATTGTGTGTACAAGCAAATGAGCAAATCGGAAGAAAGTGAAACACACAAATTAAAAAGAGTAAAACTCAGTAAAACTGAGTGCTGAGTAGGCGCCGCTAAAACAAGCTGCCAGCTCGCGTGGAGCTGGCATTCCAAAAAGTTTGACTTTAGACAAAAACATTAAAAGTGAACCAAAATGGATCCACATAGGGACGAGTTACACAGCCACTGCTAAACAGTGGTCACATGACAGGAAGTAAACAAACTCAAAACTGAAATAAAAATAAAGACTAAGGATCACCAGAGCCGGGCTCGTAGCTGCAAGTGTTTCTGCTATTTTGTCCACTTCCTGTTTATCTCTCCTCATCGACAAACACCAGAAACAGTGACTTAGACAGCTTTGAGTTGCTTTTAGGGATCGATAAAAGCAGCGCAGTGGAACATTAATGCTGATTGTTTTTGTTATTGATCGATTATTACTGTTTAGTTGTTATTGATCACTCAGTCTGACTCTCCTGTTATACTAAAGTGCTTCTCTGCCTCCAGCAGGCGGAGCCAAAGCAGCGAAAAACAGCCTGACCTCCTCCCATCCACGGCCAGGGGTGGAGGGGTTCATACCGATCATTCTTGTCCAATCCAACACACACACACACACACACACACACACACAGAAACAGGACTCCACCCAGCTGACTCACTGTGTGTGTCTGTGTGTGAGACACGCACAGACCAGTCTTTTGACTCATACACACACGCTGGTCTTTGTGTGTTTGTGAGGACCTGTGGTGTTTTCACTGATTTTACTTCCTGTTTTCACAGATGCAGAGTTATGATGGCCTCAGCTGACCAAAGTGAAAGAGGAGTGTAACAAAACTGTAACTGTAATACGATCATATGATCAGCTGGATCAATCAGCCTGGAGTTCATTGATCTAACCACCAGCACGTTTACATGAAAGAGGTGGAGACTGTATCACATGACTGCAGAAGTGCTGCATGTGCTGAATAACATTTGTTCAAAGCAGAAACACAGAGTTTCAGAATGACTGGCTGTGAACGGGTCACACTTTTATGAACAACAAACCACACACACACAGGTCAATGTTGTTAACCAATCAGCATCGAGAACCACCTAAACAAGAGGCCCACAAGGTTCTACGGTGCTAAACAGCCCAAAGTTCAGGAGAAGGTGCTGGAGGGGCAGGACTGTGGCTCTTGCTCCTCCTGCAGGGGCAGCAGGTGTCACCTGATTTACTGGAAAGTTCCAACTGCTGACTCACGCTCCACGCCAGACCGGTTGAGCCTGTCCCAGTGCACACTGGGAGCTCTGGCAATGAAAATAAGGATGTTTGCAGATAAGCATCCCTGTGACGGTGTCAAAGCAAAAGTCATAATCTTAGCTGGCGGGTCAGGATAGTGTCAGTGAGTCTGCAGCTGATTTTGGGTTTGATGCTGAGTTTCTATTTCAGCGCTGATACTAAAGTTCATTCAGACCACAGCTCCATATAACGGCTCGATAACTGCCAATTGCTGTCCAATAACTGCGCCGATTAATGCCCGATAACCGCTTGATAACTACCTGATAACAGTCAGATAACTGCCTGATAACTTCCCCAATAACTGTACCAATAAGTACCTGATAACTGTCTGAAAACTGTCCGATAACTACCTCATAACTGCCCGATAACTGCCCGGATAACTGTCCAGTAACTCCACTAATAACTACCTGATAACTGTCCAATAACTGTGCGATAATTGCACCATTAACTACCTGCTAACTGTCCGATTATTGTCCGATAACTGCTCCTAAACTGCCCGATAACTGCCTCGATGACTGTCGGGTAACTTCTCTGACAACCGCTTAATAACTAGCAGTATGTTAAACCTGGACAGATAACCTGTGAGAGGTCACATGACTTACCCAGAGCGCCCTGACAGATGTCTGTCCTGGTGGCTCCACCCACAATGAACTGAGGGTTTTGTGTCAGCTCCTGGAACAGCCAATCAGACGCAGGTATGAGTGAGTAAGTGTGTGTGTGTGTGTGTGTGTGTGTGTGTGTGTGTGGAGGCTCACCGTCGGCCTCTTCCACTCCACTCCTCTGGTTTTGGCCGTGAACGGGGCAAGTTCCTTGAAGCCAAGCGAGCCAGGTTCTGCGGGGAACATCGGGTCCTCAAACAGGGTTCTGTTCTGCAGGCAGTCCTGCCTCAGGGCCTCGAAGTCCTGGTTCAGGTAGCGCACGGCCTGCTGGACCGAGCCCAGACCCGCAGCTCGGGCCCGGTCCATCTGGATCCGCTCGGACACGCCTGTAAACATCCTGACCCAGAACACATCAGAACTCTGAGCCAAGCAGCCAATCAGAGCCGAGTAAAGCAGGTTTGTACCCGAGTTCTGGCAATGACAGGACATAAAACTAAAAACTGATGCTGACATTTTTCTAATGACCCAGTAAACAAACCCCAGGTGACGTTCATCGGGTAATGACTTCATGTTTCTCTCTCCTACAGTTTGAAGATGGCCGCCCCTCCCTGAGCCTGGTTCTACTGGAGGTTTCTTCCTGTTAAAAGGGAATTTTTCCTTCCCACTGTCGCCAAAGTGCTTGCTCAGAGTGGGTCATATGACTGTTGGGGTTTTCTCTGTATTATTGTCTTTACCTTACAATACAAACATATACATGATCACAAGTTGTTGTGATCATGTATAAATAAAACATATGAAACTGAATCGACTGTTTGAACTGAAGCTTCACAGCAGGAGCCGACTCAGCACTCAGGTAGGACCATCAGGACACCTGCTCTTGTTTCAGCCAAAAATCAATCAATCAATCAGTAAGCTGTGATAGAAGACCACAAACACCTGTGTGACAAAGATCACACAGGTGTGTCCTCACCTGTGTGAGTTTGAAGCGCTGCGGACTGATCACAGCTGATCGATCAGAGGACCGGATGGTTTGAGCAGAATCAGCTGGTTTCCCAACACGTTTTCCCATCATGCTTTTGGACTGAGGACTTTCTGCATCAACCCCGTTAATTGTGATCGCGTGATTATATTTCTGCCGTTCGTGGCAGGATCCATGACGTCATTAACGGTAAACAAGACTAAACAGCTGATTTTAGTTCTTGTTTCTTTCTGAATCTAGATGCAGAGCTGAGGCTTCTGACTGGTCCAGCAACGCGGCGATGTAATCAGAGTTTGCTTGTATCAGCGCAAAAACGGAGAAATCAGCTGATCAAACCGGAAACGGAAAAAACAGAGGGACCGACAGGGACCAAATCAGCCCGGTTCGGTCCCAGCTCCAGGCTCACCTGTACCCGTGTGGAGCTCCTCCGTGTCCTGCTCCGGGATGTGGTCTGCACCGAGTCCTGGAAGCTGCTGAGGATGCTGAGCTGCAGCACCGCGCCCCGCCCGGCGGGAGGGACGGGGCTACATCGCAGTGTGTGTGTGTCACGTGATCAGTCATTCTAACAGGAAGTGGCTGAATGTTTGCACTCAGCCGCTTTCACTGATGCTTCTCTAAATTATTGATCTCCAGTGATGATGTCACATACTTGTGACCCAGCAGGAAGAACACAAGGATCTGAGAAGATCTCTGATCAATCACCGCTACTAGCAACCAATCAGGCTGCAGTATGTGCTGCTTCATGGAGGCCGTGCTGTGAAGCGCTTGTTGGGCGTCCTGGGACATAAAAGTCTGGAAAGTGTTGCTGCTTTTGTGACACCTGTGCACAAAATCTTGAATTTGTTTTCATGTTTCAAACCTCCTGTCACAGTGACATCATCTGATGTTGCTTCTGATGATGACGTAAACTGTGATCAGGCACTTCCTGACTCGGATGTTTTTATCTTTGTTTATGGAGCGGTGACCGGGTCACCTGCCCGATCCGTGTTAAAAGGGAATTTTGAGTGTGAGGAGCCAGATGTTGACCTCTCACAGCTGCTGATCTAATTGTTAAATGAAACCCTTTCACCTGCTCAGGCCACACAAAATCAAATTCTCACAGCAGGCGTCTGTTCAGGAGCAGCTTCACCATTTTCACCGTGAAGCACCGCCGCTAACACAAGGGGGCGTGGCCAGTCACAAGTTGATCATCAGTGAAACACAAACACAGTTTCCAGGTTTTGAGGATTTATTGACTTTACATGTCAGTCAGTTAGTGTAGAAATTCAATCATGCATATAAAACAGGGGCGGTGACAGGAAGTGAGGCGACGGCCGTGGCATCAGTAAACACGAAGGCGGCGTGCTGCAGTAACCGCTGAGGCTGCGGCTCAGATCATGGCAAAGTTTAACCACTGCAAGAAGAAGAAGACATGGCCGACGTCAGCCTCTGCGCTCACACTGACTGACACACATCACCATGTTTTACTTCTCACCTGCTGGAAGTTGAGCTCAATGGAACCGCTGCCGTTAGTGTCGAGCTTCTTGAAGACCTCTGTAGAGGAAGACGGTCACACGTTAAAGGTTAAAGGTCACACCACAGAGGGAAAGTTAAAACTCAGAGTGACACAGCGAGATGTCACGGGGCCGCCGAGCTAAACGCTAGTCACTGAGACCTCCTGTGATAGCCTCCAACGCCCTGTGGAACTCCTCCTGTGACGTCGTCCTCCTGAAGGACGTCACAAAGCTCCAAACACCTCGTGGAGCTTAGACACGCCCTCCAATCAGTGGTCCTCCAATAAGGACTCCTTATCTCACTGACTCTCCCACAAACTGACTCCCCCCACAGACTCCCCCCACGGGTGGACTTCCCCACAGACTGACTCTTTGACTGACTCCCCCACAGACTGACTCTCCCACAGACTGCGACTCCCCCACAGACTGACTCTCCCACAGAATGTGACTCCCCCACAGACTGACTCTCCCACAGAATGTGACTCCCCCACAGACTGACTCTTTGACTGACTCCCCCACAGACTGACTCTCCCACTGACCCTGACATCTCGTTTTAGCCTCTCTGAGCTCGTTAGCGAGCGAAGCGCCAACTCACTGAACATCATCTCCAGCCTCATCAGACATCCCACGAAGTTGTCGAAGTCGATGGTCATGTCAGGGTCGGAGTATCGGGCCACCAGCAGCTGGTAGATGTTGTTATTGAGAGTGAAACCTGCAGGAAGATGGTAGCCGTTAGCGGCTATCAGAGCTAACAGACTGGTGGGTTAATAATGATAGCTCATCATTACTGGTAAATAATGGTCACTGAAGTTTGTCAGTGTAAGCTTTCTATTTACAGACTATTTGCTCTTGCAGACGCCATCATGTAGTTGCAGTTTGATTTGTCGTGATGTGAGTTAAAGGTGCTCTGACAGACGACCAAATCGCTGCCACCTACGGTGTAACGTAGAATGCTCAAACACACAAACGAGTGCCGAGCTGCACTCTGCCAGTGTCTTCGATGATGAATTTTGCTTCCACGAACTCAGCCGTCTCACATTAACTGTGACCAACACCGGATATTTGTAACGATCTACCAGACGTTTGCGTTCGTGTCTTTGAGGTTGATATCAAACTTCCAGAGTTTAGTTTAAATGTTTCTCAGAACATAGGAAAGCACCACAAATCAATATTTCTATTTAAACCTATCAATCATCATGAAACATCAGATTGTGGATGTAAAGGAGCAGTTGGTTAACGAACCCAGATCAGTGTCTGAGGAGAGCAAATCAGAATCAGCCGAACTCGCTCCAGATCCTGAAACTTTAACCCTGAGTTGACCTTCATACTGCCAGCAGAGATGAAACATACCGTCTCCATCAGCTCGCTGCCCATAAATCCACAGCAGCAGCAGCAGCAGCAGGAGGAAACACACAAGTTAGACAGAGACAGAAAGACTGCAGGAAGAGCAGGAGAAGAAGAGATGTTAGTGAGCAGAAGACAAAGTCTGCAGTCTCTGTTTTCATTTGTTTAGCAGCAACAGGAAATATGAGGCGTCTTCCTCACTCCGGCCATGGAGGAGGAAGAGGAGTGTTCCGTTTAAAGTGTGAGTCAACGGGAAATCAACGTGACTCACACTGTAAACCACAAACTGCAGCAGCTCCACCTCCGAGGGTGAAGACAAGTGAAAGCATCGCAACGCCTGAGCCGAGACCGTCGCCACAACACAACTCAGAGTCAGCACACGCAAACAGCCCGCAGCATCTGTGACATCACGGAGGACGTGCCCACGGCATCTCCTGAGCTCGGCTGAAACACATCACCGTATCATCCTGTTAAATGAAGCCAAGTGGTTTTATTATGTGGCCCTTCCTGTCCCTTAGCATCAACAGCTGGACTCAGGCGACCGCCAAACAGCCCCTGTCCCAGGCTGAAGCGTTGTTACGGGCTTGGTTTACGGGGTTAACCTAGAGGGCAAAGCACTCTGGGACGTTGGAGGGCGGCAAGCATGTTTGTATGACAGCAGTGATCCTGTAAACTGTACCACATCGCTGTGTGCCGGACGCTGAGGAAGAAGTTAAGTTAAAGGGGGAGGAGCTAAAGCTTCAAAAGTGTAACATGTACATGCTCTGTAACTCCGCCCACTGAGTTTAAAAACAGCCAATGGAAACAAACTGGAGAGGAGACAAAGACACGGTGAAGCCTCAGCTGCGTACTGCCCGAGGCTCCGCCCCAAACCACATTGCAAACACGTTTAAAGGGCAACAGACAGGAAGTGGTCTGCAGCAGCTGGTGAGCCAATCACAGCACGAAACAAGACGAGACGCCGGCAAAGACCCGGCTCAGGTCGACGACTCTAAGCTCGTCATATTAAACCATCGCCGCTGCTTCGTTTTTTTTCTGCAGAAGAAGAACAGACTCACCTGCATCTTTGAAGGCCACCCTCATCTCAGGTGTGCTCATCGTCCCCGAGTTATCAGAGTCGTTCTTCTTATAGATGGACTGCGCACACACACACACACGCACACACAAGTAAGTACACATAAAATTCGTCCTGTCAGTACAACATTCGGGCTTAGAGGTCACAGGTCACATCTCACCAGGTATCTCTGCACCTTCTTCCACAGCGTGGCAAACTCTCCGAGGCCGAGCTTCCCGTTGCCACTGTCCTGCTGCGGGTTAAGGATCACTGACATGTGAGTGACATCGTTAACCCCGCTAAACGCCTAATCTCTGGCATCATTTCCTGTTTCTTTAAGACCTGCACTTCCTGCTGCCAGGTGACCCTAGCTGTCTGTAAAGGATACGTCCATCAGGTTCACCATCACCCTGCACGTCTCCATGCTGAAGCCGTCAGTTTTGATGTCAGTTCCTGTTGAAAGAGAAAACAGGAAGTGAAACCTGCGGCACTCTCTGTTCAGGTAAAAGGCGTCGAATCTTCAGCTCACGTTTGGAGACTATTTTGTTCATGATGGTCCTCAGCTCCACTGCAGAGATCTCCATGTCCTGAAACACAAACACGGGCAGCCAATCAGTTGTCTGTGGGCAGCGCACCTGCATGCCGCCGCGCAGCAGGTGTGGGAGACTTCCTGTTAGGCCGTTTTCACGCGCAATGAAGTCGAACTTACACTTCCGGCGAGTTTAGTGAAGAGGCCTCTGAACCCGGCGTCCACCTCGTTGTCCGACACCGTCTCCTGGAGGCAAAGACCATAGCAACTGTCAGCACATCATCACTAACCTGCAGACGCAGCGCAGCACTGAGCCTCTGGGTCTCTAACCTCGCCGACCTCAAGGGCGTTACTTCCTGTTTAAAGAACCGTGAGTGTGGAGTCTGAGCTGAAGCGTTACTCACATCATCGAGCTCGGCGCTGACGGGGTCGTCGCAGGGCCTGAAAGAGAGAAAACTGCGAGTCACACCTCAGAGCGCCAACCAAACACGCCGAGACCCCCACGGCCGGGGCTTAGTGCCTGACCACACACCCCCGACCACACCCCCACAGCGGCAGAATGGCAGATTTCTTACATGGTCTCCGTCTGCTTCTCGGAGAACACCCGGATGCAGAAGTCCCCGTTCAGGTGCGGCTCGAAGGTGGACGGGACGATCAGGTACTCGCCCGGCGGCAGCTTGAAGCGAGAGCTGACCTCACGCAGGTTGATGAAGGTTTCTGACCTCGCCGTCTGAGCGTGGGTCAGGAAGAAGTTCTTATCCAGGTGTACGTCCCTCTGGCCGTGGAACTGCAGATACAGAGAGGACAGCCAATCAGAACATTGGGGGGTGTGGCGAAAGAGAGAGAAAATGTGTATCCATGTTTGAGAGGTGTCCTGACATCGCAGACGTTACCACAGGAAATATCCTGATTGCATAAAAGAACTTGAATAGTGCTTTGACCTTTGACCTACAGGTTCAGCACTCACCTGTTGTGGAAGCTGAAATAAAAAGAAGAGAAGAAGAGTTCAGAGTTTGGTCACGTGTTTGGTCTTTGAATCCTTCACATCAGATCTTCAGCTCAGACGTTCTCACCTCATAGATGGCGAAGCCGATGGTGTGCATGTCCTCGCCCTGTTTGCGCAGTTTCCTGCGGTTCTTCTGGATCAGACCCACCACGAAGCTGCAGCCCACCTCGCCGTCGTCTGGGTCATCGTCCTCCTCGGCCAGCTTAATCACAAACTGCGGATTCATCCAGAACGTGTCTGCAGACAGAAACGTGCAGCCTGAAACCTCCTGCTGCTGCCAAGCATCACAGCGAGGAAAGCCCCGCCCCCGCCAGGTCATCCTCCACTAGCTGTTCTAGAAAACGTAACCCCCCCCATAAAATAATGCAGCTGTATCTTGTTTACACGGTCTTAGTGTTGCAGCAGGTGACTCACACGGGTTATTCCTGCAGCCTCCGGCGGTGGAGCCTCTCCTCCAGCCGCTGTCAAACTTGCTGACGCTCCAGTGTTTGACGGAGTCGTCCTCGATGGCGTCCGGGGTCAGAGTGCACACCTCGATACGAGAGTAGTGACGCTGGAAGTCGCTGAAGGACATCCTGGGGAGAAAGAACAGAGAAGAGCGCTTCCTGTCAGCACACCTGAGCTTCCGGCCTCAGCAGGTGTGCTGTGTGCACAGAGGCTCCGCCTACCAGAACTCTCCATCTTCTGCGTTGGCGTGAGGACACTCCCCCTGCACGTAGTTCCACTCAGATGACCTGCAAAGAGCAGAAGTGATCAAAGCCTCAGATTTCTGAACCTTCTTCCTGTTAAAAGGGAGTTTTTCCTTCCCACTGTCGCCAAAGCGCTTGCTCATAGGGGGTCATATGATTGTTGGGTTTTTCTCTGTATGTATTATTGCAGGGTCTACCTTACAATATAAAGCACCTTGAGGCGACTGTTGTTATGATTTGGCGCTATATAAATAAAATTGAATTGAACTGAACTGAGACCTGTTAGCGTTAGACCTTCAGTTTCTGCTTGAACCAAATAGTAAACAGGTGGATTTTCAGTTATTAGTTGGTTAGACCAAAAAGGCAAAAAAAATAATATCCATAAAAAATAAATCTGCATGTGCACAAGTTCAAGATTAAGATACAAACAGATCCAACATTATAAACCTTAAAGTTAATGAAATCTAAAACATGAGAATAAGTCAGTCAACACTCAGGCAGAATATCTGCAGTCACCCTACATTGCCCAGAATTCATTTAGTGACACATCACTGCAGCTGATTCCAGGCGAAGGAGCTGCGTAACTGAATGCCCTTTTTCTAGATTCAGTACGAGCTTTTGGGACAGAGGGAAAGAATCAGTCTTGGAAATGAAGACAATAACTTTGAGATAGATGTAGGTCAGTAAGAAAGACAGGAGCAGACCAAGAAGGACCGCACTGTACTAATGTAGGACTACACGAGCTTTCTTCTTCACAAAATTCTTGACTTGGACTCTAAAGAAAGAACTGTGAAGGACCCGGGCCTTCACTTGGACCAGCCCGCCCTTTTCAGTGCTTTTTCTTTGTTTCAGGGTGACATCTCGGCGGTGGTGGAGTGTTCTGTGGGGGGGACCTCTCTTCAGTGTGAGCTCGGGAACCCTTTCAGAAGCAACAACAAGGTAGGGAATATTACTGCTGACCCAGGAGTACTAGCATAGATGCTCTCTGTACTGTAGTAACCCTGCTGAGCTCTTTCCTGATGTACTGTCTCTTCCTGTGTTTCAGGTTCAGGTTCTGATCAAATTTCAGCCATCTGAGATCAGTTTGGACACACGGGAGATCCAGTCTCTGCTGCAGCTGTCCACGTACGGCCTCCACCACACGCCGCTCTCTCTCTGAGTTTGTTGGAGGTTACTGAGTGGACTTTCTGTGTGTCTTCAGGCTCAGTGAGCAGCCGGATCTGTCCCCGATCTCCATCTCCATGGTGGTGGAGTATTTGCTGCAGACATCACTCAGTCTGTAAGTACAGACGCACATCAGGTGGTCAGTCTGAGCTTTAAGCTCACAGCCAGAGTAGACGAAGAATCTGAGTTACGACTCTTTGTTATGAAATGAATCCAGACCGACGCAGACAGTAACCCCGCCTCAGTGTGAGCCGACACACTGAACAAAAACCAAAACACAACAGAAATGTTGACCACAGCTCACAGCGTCAGACACTCCTGACCAAGTGCAAAATTAATAAAAAATGATGAACAGCAAAACATAAATAATAGACATTATCAATAAACACATGCCTCATATCCATGTAAATGCTAAATAGACTGGCTCTACTCAAAGCGCTTTATACAACTTGCCTCATTCATACAAGCACCTGAATGCGTTCTATCTCACATTCACACACATTCATACTCAGACGGAGCATCTTCAGAGCAATTTGATGATGATGATGACGAATGAGCCTTTATTTGTCACTTGCAGTTACCTGCAGTGAAATTGGACCCCTTTCGACCATACATACATTACACAAACATCACATCGGGTATACAGGTCAGAACAGGTAGCATTAAGAAAAACATTGAAATGTACAACACATTAGGGAGTGGAGGAGAAAAAAAGAGAACTCTACTCAGGCTGAGCTCCTGGTAGGGGATCAGTATGAGAACAGAAAACAAAAACTCGAATGAATCTTCACACTGTAACACCATGAAAACACATGACAAGCCACATCCGGTCCTGCAGCATGCTCTGCCCTGGTCCAGTTGACCCGTGTCTGTGTGTGTGTGTGCGTGCATGTGTTCAACTGAGAGAGTGTCCTTTCACCTGGTTAAGTGAAAGTAAACAGTTCTCCTGCCAACGCAGGTGGCCTTGAAGGATGGGGGCAGAGAGTCACTAACTTGGAGTTAGTATCTTGCCCAAGGCAGTCAGGGATCAAACCACTAATCTTCCAATTAGTAGGTGACCTGCTCTACCTTGTGAGCTACAGACACCCCGTACTAATATCATTACTGGGGGACAAGGAAGTGAGGGCAGGTATGAAGAGGATGAAGAGTGCAACACGCTGCACTCGGGAATGTTGGAAAGGTGAAAAGAACAGCACCGGCAGGGCCACAGTGGTCCACATAAACACCTTACATCACGCTTAGCCACGCTGCTGAGTATTTTACATGTAGAAGGCATGGTAACCTTTCATCTGGTACCCTGACAGAATTTCTACATCAGGCCCCACCTCCTTCAGTGGTCATGTGATTGGTGAGGCGGCAATGAAGAAGACGGAGGACATCGGCAGCCTGCTGCTCTTGACCTTCCAGGTTAGTCTGAAAACATTTACAGTTCTGCGTGATCCTAACCAGGCCAGGTGTGACCGGGTATTCTCCATCAGGTGCATGTCCAGGGAAAGCCGCTGGGCCACCTGGGCACCCTGGAGGTGGAGTTTGATTGGCCAATGGAAGCGACCAATGGGAAGTGGCTGCTGTACCTCACAGAGATCCAAATAAACGGCACCTCAGAGCCTAGCTGCTCTCCACCCGGCAACATCATTAACCCTCTCAACCTCACGGTAACCATAGCAACATCAGCCTCATACACTCCTTTCAAAATAAAAGTCGTTCTTCCAGAATAAAGGCCAATTAAATCTGAACTTTTTACTGAAACATTTTAAACTCGTCTCTGAAAGTTAGAGTCTGTCTTCCTGTTGGTTCAGCTGTCAAAAGAGGAGAAGAAGAAGATGAAGAGGAGTCTGGATGAAGTAAACGAGGAAGAGGAGCAGACTGACAGAACTCCAACTGTCCTCCATCTGCACAGAAAGAAGAAGCGCTACAGTCTGGTACAGGCACAAGCACAGGGACACACTGTTTCTAGAAGCTTGTTGACGATCTGGGAGGACAGGACAGTTTTAAATGTGGGAACATTTAGGAGAGAGGAGAATTTGAGGAACATTTTGACATGGTTTAGAAAACTGAGGACTTCTGAAGAAAATGAGGACAGTTTTATGAGGATGTCCACAGTTGTGTTTCAAAGTAACGACAGTAAACCGTGTTGCAGGACTGTGTCCGGGGAGCGAGGTGCGTGAAGTTCGTCTGTCCTCTCGTCAGCATGAACAACTCGGCGACTCTGACCATCAAAGCCCGACTGTGGAACTCCACCATGATCGAGGTACAAAAGGCAGTCCCAGTCTTATACCCTCATTTAATGCCCACTTTCATTTTTCTGGTTCACTTCCTGCCAGTTTGCAAACACGCAAACATTTAGCAGCTAAAGAAGCAAACGGAGACCGGAAGAGTCCAAAACTAGAGCTTAAAGAGATTAAGCCATCCACATCACAACTACAGAGACAAGTGAATTTTATTCTATTTGTTAGATTTTATTTAGATTGATAGTTTCTATTTTTGCTTTCTTTTGCTCTATATTTTTTAAACTAGGTTGGGTTTTTTTGTCTGCGTTTAAAAGTGTTGTCGAAATTAACCCTCATTATCATAGAAATACTGCATGAAAACTCTTAAGATCTTTGAAATGCAAAAATGTCATCCTGTGATCTCAAAAAGCATTCTTGTCCCTTGTCCCAGTGCTGATCTCTTGTGCTGAGATATCAGGACTTTTTGTTTTTCCGATCCTCTCGTGGCCAGTTATCGCTTCTTGTTGTGTTTCAGGACTACAGCGATGCGAGCACCGTGTTGGTTCAAGGCCAGGCATCACTGAAGCTGCAGACCAATAAACCCACCGTCAACATGGAGTCTCACAGCTCACAGGTAACAGATTGCAACTAGCGCCCCCTACGGATCATTGCACCCTCCTTCACAGTCCGCTGTATGTGGCTGCAGTTTCCTGCTGAATCTCTGAGGTATTCTCTGCAGATTGAGGTCTACATCTATCCAGGTCTGGGGCTCCAGGTGGACTCTGGCGCCCCCCTGTGGATCATCATGTTGTCTGCCCTGGCAGGTGTCCTGCTGCTGGCTCTCATCTGTCTGCTGCTCTGGAAGGTAACCCGAGTGTTAACATACAGAAATGACGCAGCAGATAACGTCATAGTCCAGGGAAACTTTTTACAAGTGGATATTATACAAAGTCTACACAGTACTCATATATTGTTATAATAACAGCTTAATTTCAGCTGTCTGGTGTTTTGTGTGTAAACTGAAAGATGACTTTGATCAGAGGAAGTCTTTAAATTGTTAATTGGGCAATTTTTGTTAAAAAGTCTTAAATGATTCCAGTGAAATCATTGTTCCTGAGCTGGAAATGCAAACCATCTCTGAAAATTCAAGAGTGTCCGCTTCTGAAAGATGGCTCCAGTTCTGGTGCACTGCCAGTCTGGTTCCAGTTTTAGGATCCAGAGCAGCATCACCTCATCACCACTCATCACCATTCATCATTCATCTGTATCGTGAGCTTTATCTCTGTTAAGTGTTGTGGTTTCGCCCCCTGCTGTTCAGTGTGGGTTCTTCAGGAGAGCCAGCACCAGGGAGCTGTACCAGGCAAAGACCCAGAAGGCCCAGATGAAGAGCCAGCCATCTGAGAACAACAGGCTGACTGAGGAGCTCTGAAGCTGGGGCACTGCAGCCAGAGAGCCCAGCTGTAAGGACCAGAGGTGGAAGGGTTTCCAACTGATTACTGAGACTATGAAAAGTGCTGAGTCAGATCAAAGTTAAAAAGTTTGTACTTGTACTGTAGTTAGCATTGATCCTTTGAGCTTCCTTGAAATTTTGTCTTAAATTTGATCAATTCTAGGTTTTTACTAATAACGACATCCCCACAAATTCATCTGCCATAATAAAACCTGTTTTATCCAGAATCTCAGGAACCATTTGATTTTCAGTAACCTCCTGTTTCCATCTGCTCTACATTTTCTCATTGATCAGCTCACCAATAAATGTGATTGCTTGTGTTTGTTGGCTTTTCTCTACAGATTTGATGGAGCTTTTATTCTGAAAGGAGCCACAAAGGACACATTTATGGGAAAACAGCAGAAAACAATTAAGCGGGCTCACCCTGTGTCTGTGGCCACACCCACTAGATTTTTGCAGCCAATCAAATCAAATTTCAAACACATACAAATCCCGACAGACTACATAAACCAAAAAATATTCAGCAGTTTTGTTAATTGTTTTGTTGTTAATGCAAGGAATTATGGGAAATCACCCCCAAAATAGCGCCAGTATGAATCTGCCTTTCAGCAGATCACTGGTTATCCCAGCAAACTCACCTGTGTCACCTGTTCACTGCCTCTGTGTCTCTGTGGACATACAAGGTCTCTGATCCTTCCTTTTCTCTGCAGTGTGGGTTCTTTGTGTGTCAGGGGGTGTGGCGGGCGGTGGCGCTCCATCAGGGGAAGATTATGGGTAAAGACGCCCTGCAACAGCAGCACATGGATGCTGACGGATTCCTGATCCAGGACCAGGTCTCCTCATGTCGAAACAGGAAGTCCCCGAAACACTGGGTCACTTCCTGGACTGGGACTCACTGAGAGACTCTCAGCCTCCGAAAAAATAAACCAGACCAGACCGGATCAAACTGGACCAGACCAAAACAAACCAGTTCTAACTGGACCAACACACTGCCAGTGTGAGTCTGCTGTCATGTGAAAACCTTGTAATGTGTTTACGTTCATATTGTAGACGGAGATGTGAGGTTTTCAGCTGACAGCAAGCACAGAAGATTGATTACAGATTATTGGTTATTGATCTGTGTGTATATGTGTCCATTTCTTAGCCGTGGATTGATTGATTGGTGTTTTCCTTTAAAGGGTTGGAATAAAAATGAGGGGACTGCTCCTTTAACGTGGCAGCAGTGGTCAGTGATGTCATGTCTTTGTGCTGCCTTGAAGGGCTCCTCGTAAACCCTCCTTTGAGAAAGCTGTTAGTAAAACCATCCTGGTTGCCTTTAGGTGCTGAAAGATCCCATAATAAAAACCGTGGTTGGCTCTTCTGTGAAACTGTTTTGTGTCTCGTGTACTTTTACAGGCTGTTTTTGTATATTTGTGATATTTCTGACTGCACTTGAAAGTGTGTGTAAAATGTGGGTGTGTTAACTGCGTGTCAGTGTCTTTGTCAATGATATTAAACTGTTTTTTGCATTACTCACTGGCTCTGCTGTTTACCTGCAGTAATGTGTTCAGGGTCTACTTTAGCTAAAGTGCATTGCATCTTTGGTCATTTCAGGATCAATAGGAGCAAATGAAAGAAAAACGCATTGTCATTTATTGTCTCTCAGCCAGCAGACCTGTTTGAAATATTTGAAGGCAATTGAGTCAGTAGGTATTCATATATAGATGAGTATCAATTATTCTGACTGCAACTATTGTCCTTGGCTGATTTACAATGACGGCTTGTTTAGTTCATGAAGGCAGTATCAGCAGACTCTGATTGGATTGTCGGTTGGTGTTTATCTTCATTGCATCACTTGGGTCCTGTACCCAAAGTAAGTTCAGCATAGTTAGGTTCTATTATTGTCACATGTGAGCAGTGTAGGAGTCATGATGAGGACCCAAATGCAGGACTCAAAAACAAAGGAGTGAACTAAGGGAGGCAGCTTTATTTTGCAGTACAAAAAATATTCAAACACAAAGGCACTAATGAGCAAACACTCAAAAACTAGAAGTTGGAAACAAGGAACTAAAGCTAGGAAACTTGAAAAATAAGACTGGAACAGAGAACTAGGAATTACCAGGAGCATAGAGGAAAATGTCTGCTGCTTGGTTTTTGGCTTTTTGTTAGACTCAAGGACCATGATGTTGTTCCTGTGTGGCCATTTTCCTCATTGCCTGGTTTCAAAAATGGCAGTTTTGATTTTCACTTTGATTTTGACACCACTGAATAGCCAACAGGTGGATTGCAGTCTGTTGATGTCACATTTTCGGTTTGCCTCAAATCAGTTAGAACCCTGGGCAAATAGACAAAAAAGTACCAGGTACTATGAACTAATCCGGTTGTTAAGTCCAACATCATGGGTGACGTTGCTGGCATTTCTGGGTCCAAATGCTCCTGAATAAACAACAATTGCGGAACCAGTAACTTTGTTTATGATTACCCCCTTCTTTATTGAGGCACCAATTACAGTTAAAAAGTCTCGTTGGGGTTTTTCCCAGTGGATGAAAGGGTTTGTTCCTCTTGGGTGAAGAGAGGTGCTGAGCTGTCAACTGATAACCACCTGGTGGTGAGTTGGATCAGGTGGCGGGGAAGGATGCTGAACAGATCTGGAACACCTAAACGTATATTGAGGGTGTGCTGGGAATGCTTGGCAGAGGCCCCAGTACGTGGGATCTTTAATGCACACCTCTGGCAGAGCTTTGACACCAGAGGTGAAGGGAACCATCAAGCTGAAGAAGGAGTCCTATCAGGCTTGGTTAGCCTGTGGGACTTGGAAGCACCCAATAGGTAATGACAGGCCAAGCGGAACACTGCTTGAGCAGTGGCTGAAGCAAAAGCTCAAGTGTGGGAGGAGTTCAGAGAGGCCATGCCTCAACGAGATTCTGGCACACCATCAGGTGACTCAGAAAGGGAAAGCGGTGCTCTACCTACACTGTGTAAAGTGCTGGCAAAGTGCTGCTGACTGAGGACATTGTCGGGCAGTGGACATTAATCTCATTGGTACGTCTTCCGTAGAGGAACCAGAGTCTGGGGATGAGGGGGACAACTCATCTCTTACTGGAGGTGAGGTCACTGAGGCAGTTAAACAACTCGTTGGTGGCAGAGCCCTTGGGGTGAATCAAATCAAATCAAATCAAATCACTTTTATTGTCACATCACATGTGCAGGTACGCTGGTACAGCACATGCAAGTGAAATTCTTGTGTGCAAGCTTCACAAGCAACAGAGGTGTGCAAAATACAAGGAACAGGAACAAAGCAAAATATAAGAATGGGAATCTGAGAATTATATGAATAGATATATGTACAATATAAGAGTGTATGTGCATTACTGAATGTGTATACTAAATATGTATATCTGTGTGTGTGTGTGTGTGTGTGTGTATATATATATATATATATTTTAAAAATTAAATACAATAGAATAAACAATAAAATAAAATATACAGAGGTCGGTTGTTGGAAATGTGCAAACAAGTGGCATTTATGTACAGTATGGAGTGCATAATGTTGAAGTTCTGGTAAGTGAAGGTGAGGTGTCTGAGGTGTTCAGCAGTCTGATGGCCTGATGGAAAAAG
>VUQG01019348.1:0-14594 GCA_015106755.1 Etia nguti | reverse complement strand
CATAAAGCCCCCCCCATTGCTCTGCGGATGAACTCATGCTCCACTTTTTTCATCAATACATGCACAGACTTTAGGGAATCCCTTTGTCTGCTGTGGAAGTGGAGTATATTGAAACATGCAGAGAAGAGATTTATCTCCTAGCACAGAACAAATTTGATGAAAAGACAAAAAATGAAAGTGTCTTTTATTTTGGAAGCTTGCGGGCTATTTCATTCCCTAAAGGCGAAGACATTTTTTTTGGTTTTATTTTTATGAACCACACTGATGGTAATGAAAGGCACCACTTTTAGCATAACATAATGGGGATTAGTGTGGGGCTGGGATCTGTCCCAGTTTTCTACCACCAAGCATCACGCTTGTCAGCGAAACCCAGTTGTGTCAGCCGAGGGAGACTGATTGGTGAAATACCTGAAGTAAGTCCCAGCTGTATCCGTTCCAGCATCTTCTGCAGTGTATCGCTGCTGTGTTTGTGCAGTCAGACAGGATGGCAGCAGCGCGTCTGGCAGAGAGCTGCAGTCGGCAGGCTCCTCACCGTCAATCAGTCGGCTGTGAGCGGCACCACGCCGAGGGCCTTTGATTGCAACGAGGAGCCGTGTGGCGGTATGGTCTCTGCCCACAAAGATTCACAGCTCGGTTTTTCAGCTCGCTCAACAGCATCACGTATTACACACTGTGACACAAAGATGGGTTAGATGGATGGACGCAGCTTTATGATGCATTTAAAAAGATAGGAAAAGAAGTGAGACTACAAGAGACCGGGGTGATGTTCTGTGGGATTTATTTATTATCAGCTAAGCTTCAGGGATGGTCACCGCAGCGCTTTAGTCTCTAATGAAATATCTTATGAGCACATTATGGATGAGCACACTTTATTTTTTATACACATTCATGGTTCCCATGGTGGTTGTATGTATAAATGTCACACTTTCTTGTCTCCCTCATGATGATTGTCTGACATTTAATCTACCATTAAAATGTTTTTGTTTCTTCAGTACTGCGTGAAGCTAATGGTGTTGCAAAATTTTACCTTCTAGCTATTAGAAGTGTCCAAGTAACAGGACATGCAGGTATTTAGAAGCGGTTTGAAACAAACAAATTTCATTTAAACGAAGTTTAATTGTGATTTTCAGTGCAAAAATGCATGAAAGAGAAAGGAAATTCATAGTATGGAGGTCAAATTTTTAATGTATCATTACATAACATAACCTAAATTTCACTTTATTCCACACTGACAAAATAAGGAATTTCATTGGCACAAATATCCTGGATCATATTCTTACAATTTGGTCCACATAAAACATAACAACACAGAGATTAAAGAGTTTCCTAATGATGACTGTTGACGTCTGATTATAGTTCTATTTGGTAAAAGCTTGTGTATGACAATTCCTGGGAGTGTGTAGCATTTGATAAATATTTCTAACATCTTAACGTAAATGGAAAAATGAGGAATCTTGTTTTTATCGCCTTGACTTTATTGTGTCATCACTCAGACAAACATACTGGGCTGAACTTTTCCTTTTTTTGAGGTTTTCTGAAGCCTCTAATAGTGTTGTCCTTTATTATTAGCTATAGTTTTATATGTATTATTATTATTAGTAGAGATGGTAATAGGATATGTAGCATTAGCAGTTTTATAGGTTGTGTGTGTGTGTGTACTGATACTAATATTACATGATACTACTACCTGACAGTTTGTACTGTTTGCAGTACGAGCAGGAGTGCTGACACTACTGAGTTTTTGGCTGCCGTACAAGTAGAGCTGTCCGTGGTGCTGAACCAGCACAGACTACAGTGAGTCCCGGCTGCACTGGAGCACATTCACTTCCTATCTAACCTCCAGCTTTGGGAAGACAAAAGAGCCCTGGGGAGCGGCTACTAATTTGAAATGGCTGGAGTGATTTGCGCCAGCATACAGCGAGTCTAAATGATGACCCGGAGAATGGTCTACATTTAACAGCCCCATGAAGCGAGCGGGAGTGCCAGGATTCCTTTGATCTACCGCAAGCCTCAGGAGCATAGGACTCTAAATCAACCCGTCTCAAAGCAACAGACAAACACACAAACATGCTCGTGCACATGCTCCACTTTAGCCTTGGGGCTGTAATTTGTCTCCTGCACCCCCTCCTTGGAGATTGGGGAGTATTTATGTAGATTATTGCTGGAAAGTAGGTTAAGATGAATGTTGTTGAGCTGTGCCCAATACAAGCACCATCATCTGCCTGTGAGTTCAATGTGCACTTTGAAAGCTATTTGTAGGCGGGGAGGGGGGGTCTTCACTCCCACTCTCACCTTTACACTGTGTCGCTCAGTGTAAGCTCTAATTGGCCCCGGTCTGGACTGAGGTCCCATCTATTCACAGAATAAGCAAGATAAACTAAAACTTCATCTCCCAGCATCCCCATGCACATCCCTTGTTTTTAGAGCCAATATTCTCATTCACCGGAACTCTCCACAATGTTACTGCTACATGGGTAACGTGGAGTTACTACTCCATGTTACTGCCTTACCTCATTCTCATTTGTTTGCAGAGTCCAGTAAAGCATCCCTACACACACAGGATGGCCATAACGCTTACGTTGTTTTGGCTTCTATACAGGCTTTAAATGTCAGCCTCTCTGTACCAACTCGAGATTACATTTGATTGAGACATTTCACAGAAGTGAAAAATAGCTCTCTGACCTTTATGAAAGCCTCTCCGTTGACAAAATGAAAGTGTGTTTAGAAGACCAACACACACACACAAACTAAAATTGTGTGTAACAATGTCTCTTTATTTAATGTTTTGCACATGTCACCTTTTTTTTTTGTAAACTGAATGTTTGTTCATTCAGAAGCCATCTTTATTATTACTACTACAGCGTCACAGACTAGCACTTGTCACTTCCTCACACTCAGGCCAAACTCAAGATTGTTTTTAAATATAAAAAAAGAATATTCGTGTGAAATTCTTGCCTTTGAATACATAGTGTTCAAAGGCACTATAGAGTGTAATACTAGTGCTTATTTTGTAATTGAATTCACTTTAGTTGCCTCAGTGCCTCAAAAAAAGAAATCCCCTATAACAATATTGCAGTACTTATAGAATACTAATATTTAAGGCTGTCAGTCTAATCTGTGTTTTCTGGCATACAAATACATCGATGTAGTTAGTCTATGATATTACTACAGAAAACACACGTATGGAGTTATTAATGTGTTATTATCGTATGTGCGTTAATATTTTTAGATATCACTGTTATCGCAAAACTTGAGTATGTAATCATTTATTTCAGTCATCGCGGCTGATTTTGATTATTTGCTTCATACACATCAGCACATCCCTACTTTATGTTCTACTGCACAATGAGCTTATCAGCCATTAGTATTGACTTGTATATTATCTGATATGTGCTACAATGAAACTAACTTCAAAAAAATATAATGGTGATTTTGTAACTGCACATCATTTCAGCATATCAAAGATAACATATAAAACTCTTGTTAAAATCTGTTGTTGAATATATTTATAGAAAAACCTAAATATATATACAACAGTTTTCAGTCAGAAGTGCTGGTGTAGAATGATCCAGAAACATTATATTTCATCTGTCGACTCTTCTGAAAATATTAGGCGTACCCACAGCTACACATAATATTTAATTGAGTTATTTTTGATTTCACACAATCGCCCTGGTTTTACGTCGTCTATTTGAATTCACTGGGACAAACAAGCCATGACACTGTAGCAGCAGCACACAATAAACTCCAGCTGGCAGACAAAAAAGTGATCATTTGTTCCTCTTCAAAGCAGAGAGCCTCCTGTCAGGCTGAATGGCAGCGCACAGTGTCCTGAACGCTGTTAATGGGCATATTTGTTGAGTGGATGGGAGGGGGGGGGAAGTCTTTTTTTAGATATAGATAATAAAGGTGGAAGGAGGGGAGAGGGGTGGGATGATCTCATAGCTGCTTCAGACATCAGGCAGGATGCTTTGTCTCAGTGCTGGTGTGCAGAAGTGTCACTGATGTCATTTACAGCTGCAGTGAAAAGCAAAAGCTGAATTAGCTTTACATTTTTGTGCATTTGCACCGCTTCAGCCTTCATGTTCATTGAGAACCATCAGGTGTTAGATCATTTCCGTGAGGGCTTATTTGGACTCAAACAAAACTAAAAGGCCTCGGGGAATGCTCGTGGCCCTGTGACTGCAGCAGACACGCACCAGAAAACAAAACTGCTCAAGAAATGACAATAGACAACTTTTCTATTCTTAGATTTTTTTTCCTTGGGTGCTGCTAACACTATAGTGTCTAGCCTGAAAGCTGGCATTTTGTTTTTGCATTTCAGTGAAATCTGGCCATGTTTCTTTTGCCAAAAAATCTCACAGAAAGACCACAACTGAAGACTTTGCTATTGCCACTGGTACCTGCCGAAGGCTAAATCAGATGCTAAACCCTGAAAACACCTCATAAACACACACAGACACACACAAAAAACCCCAAATAGAAGAATAAGAATCTTAGAAATTGCTGGCCATTGTTAATTTTTTGGCAAATATTACTTAAACAGTTTGAAATGCTGCATTTTGTGGGACTAGTTTCAGTGGATTAATCCACATTTGTGGCTCTATAATGGTGTGTCTAAATAAAAAGCATCATGTGTTCATGTAGATTCATTGTTGGCTTTTTCTAAAATCCCATAATATTACCAGTTGTAACCTTTAGGCTCACAATATAATTAAGCCTGACTTTTACACGCAGAGCAGCCTCATTAATTTTGATCATTTTATAGCTCCGCTGCACTTTCTCATTAAAATTAAGATGAAATGTTTATGGATGAGAATTTCACTAATGAGGAACTTAATGGCAGAATGTCTACACATGGAAGTTGTTTTGTTGAACTTTTATTTTAACAAAATAAACTTGGAGGTCCACTTGCTAGCTGTTCCCAAACATCGGTCATGTGATCACACCTGGGCCAGGAAAAGTATGAGATGCATTCATAAAGGAGTTTTAGGTTCTGCTAGAAGCTTTTAGTTGTTAAATTGAACAGTGGGCCAGTAAACAGTTTATTTGAGCTGTTGTATTTGGAGATAGAAGCTTGTTTGTGTGAAGCATGTTTTAAGTTTTTTCAGTAATCTTTTTCATTTTTGGACATGACGAATGAATCTGAGAAGGACGTTCCACCAACACTGTACTCTGTGTGTCCGTGGTTAGTAGGTCAGGTAGTCAAGACCGTATGGAAACACTAATAGTTTGCTCCAGGAGCTCTAAAACAGAGTGTGGGGGCTACATTCACACTTTTACCCTCACGCTCTTCTGAGGAGATGAATAGGAAGTGGTTATAGTATTATAATATTACTATCCCAAGGTGAGGAGTTCAAGTACGCCGAGGTCTTGGTCAGAAGTGAGAGAGAGAGTGGGAGATTGACAGATGGCTGGTGCGGTGATGCCGACGCTTCCCAGGTCTGTCGTTTTGAAGAGGGAGCTGAGTGTGAAAGCAAAGCTGTCAATTTACTGCTCAATCTACCCACCTTCACCTTTGGCCACAAGCTTTGGGTGGTGACCAGAAGAATACGATTGGAGGTAAAAACGGTGGAAATGAACTGCCTCCAAAGGGTGTGTGGGCTCAGTCTTATTGACACAGTCAGGAGCTCCATACCGGATACAAGGCTCAAGAGTAGACCTGCTACTCCTCACGTGGAAACGAGACCTTTGAGGTGGTGACTAGAATGCCTTCACGATTCCTGCAGATGCTCCCGGCATGTCCAGTTGAAAAGAGACCCAGGATTGGTGGAGAAGAGCGTGCGTCTCGGCCGGTTTGGATCTGCCTAGGAGGAGGGGATTTCATGTGACCTGCACATAGATCAACAGCAGAAAATGGATGGATGGGAATTCTAACCAAAGTGGTTTTAGCAGTTTTGATTGTGCCATGGGTGTAATTTCATTTAACCAGTCTTTTATACATATGATATTTGTAAGCTGTTTCTAAATGTTGTGCCTTCAGATGGTGGGAAATATACATACACAAATTGCTATTGCTCATGATGAGGCAATCTGGAAGTGTGTGTTGTGCAAGTGTGGTAAAGAAGTTCTCATTTTCTCCGTATTTACTTCTCTTCTCCAAGCCATTGTCTCCTTCTATTGAAAAGGAAAAGAGGATTCCCTCCTCTTCACTTCTTTCTCTTTTGACACCTTATTTTCTGGGTTTTAGTATCTGTTCAGTTCAGACGGGATGATCCCTGTGACTCATCAAGCTTTATTACTGTGAACACTTGTATAAGATTAAATATTTAAAAAAAAAGGGGGGGGCCATCCTCCTCCTCCTTGCAGCGTCATCAGCTCTAGTCTCTCTTTCAGTATTTATCCTTTTCTCCTTCTATCGCTCTCATCTTTCTCTGCTCTCCTCCTCAGGGAGCTGAGAGGAAATGAGAGCGGGTGAGGTAATTAAATTGCATTCAGTGGTGGGAGAGAGCGCGCAGGAAGTTGATGATACCAGGGAAGTTCCTTTTCTTCCATGCTTCTGTTTTTTCTTGCACTGTATTTTGTGTTTTCATGTTCGTGCACATGTCAAACGTAGACCTGTCGGTTAGTCTCATCTCCCGGAGACGCAGTCTCTTCTCCATCCTGTCACTTTCTCTCAGATCACAAACGTTGGAATAGATCTTATGAACTGATGTCCTGGCAGTGATTAATGAAATCAAAATGCCCCCCCTTTTTTTTTTTTGCTATTACAGTTCAACCAAAAAAAGGTGTTGTCTTCAGGAAAAAAATATTTTTTGTTCATAAAACACACCTCTTTAACTTCAGTAGATGCTGTAGGAATAGCATTTACGGATGTTGTAAATGGCCATCTACTCTATATCTGCTTATGAATCATAATAAAAGTGAAATGATAACTAACGTTTTTCAAACATTGCATACAGTTATTTCACAACTCTGTGGTCCTTCTCAGCAGCAATGACTAAACTGGTTGTGAAAACCTCTCTCTGATTTCAGTTACGAAGACAAAGTTAAAATGATTTGATGACAATGAGTCGTAAAAGGGGCAGCACGGTGGTTAGCACTGTTGCCTCACAGCAAGAAGGTCCTGAGTTCAATTCCACCCTCAGACCGGGATCTTTCTGTGTGGAGTTTGCATGTTCTCTCCATGTTTGCGTGGGTTCTTTCCGAGTACTCTGGCTTCCTCCCACAGTCCAGAGACATGCATTTAGTGGGGATAGGTTAATTGGAAACTCTAAATTGCCCATAGGTGTGAATGGTTTTCTGTGTGTTAGCCCTGCGACAGACCATGGTTGTTCTGGAGTACAGATACTCCCCTCTCATTTTCAGATGTTTGTTGTGTGAAACCTGTGGGCAAACAGGCCACAGCACTTTGAAATTCTGTGCACTTTTTCCCTCAACAGCTGTCTGTGTGGTAAGAAAGGCTAAATGACAACATGTCTTAGCGGCCTAATATCTCTTGAACACACATGACGTGGGCAGCTAGGACATGTGTGACTGTGTTCCAAAGATTAGAACTTAACCTTTGAGTTCCATTCCATTAAAACTTAAGTTTTAATGGAATCATTATTACCGGGCAACAACCCCATCTCTTATATCATTCCAACTGCAGGTCCTCCTCTAACTCCTTTCCTCATTCCCTTTTTTCCTTCTGTTCCACTATTTCCTTATGTGCCAGTCTCAGGCTGCACTGATATATCATCCATTGGCCATTATCAGCCTTGCTAGCTAACATGAGAATGTCAGTGGGTTAGGGTTAGGGTTGATATTTTCTGTTATGTCACATCATTTTTGCTTCATAGTGAAGATGATGGTATAATGGTATAGAGGTTAATCCGTTTTTCTCACATGGCAAATATGTTGTGATGTCTCCTATTTTGTCTCCTCATCTTTTGAGTTTTAATCTTTTCTCTTTTTCCTCTCCTCTCCTCTCCTCTGGACTCATTCTATCAGTCTAGCAGTGTAAAAGCGGCCCAGCATGAGTCATACCTCAATAGCTCCTCCCTCCCAGTAACACTCCAGTTTTCAGTTTTCTCTCTCTCTTTTAAATCGACGGAGTCGGTGCAGCAGCTACGAAATCATTATTGCCCCTCTCGTTTCATTCGCCACCCTCTTCTTCTGTCTCCGTGTTGTCTATCTGTCTCTGTTATGTCGGCTTATTCAGTTAAAGTGACAGTTCCTCTCTCCTCTCCCCATTTTCTTCCGTGGGAAAGGCTCCGCCAATCAGATTAACATCGATCAGACATTCCCAGAGATGAGGGAGTGAGAAAAGGTCCTCGATCTCGATTGTCCTCTTCCTTTGTTGTGCACATTACTCCTTTTTAGTTTTTTCTTCTTTTTCTCCTCTCAGTCCTTCAGATGCTCACACAGTGGAAGTTATATCACACCAGTCATTTCCTGGCTCGTCTCAGGTTTGCCTCGGTCCTTTTAGCTCGCCTGCTCTGTTACGTAAAGCTGACCAATTAAGAACACTGCTTCCTGGCCTCTGGTCACGGAGCGGCTGAGTCTTCAGAGCCATAATTAGCAGATCAGACGTCTACTCTGGATTACAATGAGCAGACAGAGATGGTTATTGCCCGCTCTGCCAGTGCAGGTTTGCTGCTGCTTTCATCTTAGCGATGGTGTGATTTTTAGATCTCTGTTCTGCTCATCATGAATTTCTGAGCAGGGGTGGGGCGAGTGCAAAAACACCTGCCATATTTGAACAGAACAGTGGTGCAGAAATGTGAAAACCGTGGGCAGTAATCTGCTACATAAACATGAGTTTGTGTGCTATGTATATATAACAGAGTCCTCGGGCTTTATTAGTAAAATCTGATAAATGACTGATATATGTATTCCAACAGGCCAATTGTACCAACTTGCTGGAATGGTAAGTGGTTGTCACCTCATTTAAAGATGGCGATGGCATAAATCAGAGGACATTTACTCAGTCTAGTCTTGTTTTGGTTGTAAGTGTGATTTTTAACTTTGCTTTTTGAGTTTATGCTCTGAATCTCCTAGCCTGAACTTATTCCCAGAGCTTATTACTTCCAATTTGTTCCCACGGCGTCATTACTTTAACATGACACAGCAGATAACGGCTTCAAAATCTTCCTAAAGAAACCTATGAGTCATCTACTCATACATATACAATGATATCTAGTCTAGTTTTGAATTTTGAGGTTGACAGACTCAGTCAGGCAGCGGACTGTTGGCCGTAGACTCTGGTGTGCTTATAACGTGCCGAGCAGCATTTACTGTTGTACAGTGTCACAAGAAGACATGTTCATTTTCCTGCCTCGCTGCCTTGTTTGTGTCCCGCTGACAGTGGTGTCATTGTGAGCTGCAATTTCATCACTGGTGGCGGCGGTGTTGGTGACACCTACACACCAAGTCAAACAGCACATTCCTCACCGCACCAGACAGAAACCATGGAGACATTAGCTACACACCACCAGCTTTCTCACTGGTTTTTTTCCTTTTTCCACACAAATTTGAAATCTGCTGACCTTATTGGTGAGAAGTGTCCCCTACAAGACACAGGATTTCCCCAGCTGTAAGGTCTGTGCACTCACCCCTGATGGGGAAAAAAATGTTCTGTTGAAGTCATTCTGTAGAATACCTCAAACACATGCATCGTTATTAGCTTGGTTTGTGCACTATATAGAGAAACCTTGAAAGAACCCTAGCATTTAGTCAAGTCTGATACACATACACTTTGGTTTCAGTTGTAGTAAGTTTTCAAGGCAAACCTCCTTCACACAGTCTGTCCTGTCTGGTTGATGCATGTCTGCTTTGATTTAGATCTGCTTTTTAAAAACTGTGTATTTCCAGAATGTAAACAGTTGGAAAACCATATGATGCCTCTTTCGGCTCACAGGCTGGAGATAAGTGGCATAAAGACAAATAAAGCTGTTCATATGAACATGAATACAAAGTGAGCAACTAATGATGTGCACCTGCACATTGAAAGTTTATTTCATGTCACTTGACTGTAAATACTAAATGTAATCAAAAGTACATTTCACACTTCAGGAAAAGTGTTATTACAGATTAATTATTCAAAGCTGTGTAGATAAATTTTCTCTATGATATTCTCACATGATGACTTGATAACCAAAATCACCGAAGCTGCTGTGGAGAGAAAAGATCAAGCTTTGTCTCACCAAAGCAAAGAAAATGTGGTGAGAAATGTGGAGATGGAGGAAGTATGAATCACAGACTGAGGACTGGCTGGGAGTTTGAAACGGTGATCCGTCAAGAGAAAGGCGAGTGCGTATGAAAGAGGGAGCTAAAAATAGTTGAGTGTCTCTAAAGACATCATGCAGAGAGTAGAGGAATCACCTCTGCAGCCTCCGGCACAAAGACTGACAGAGAAACAGGAAGCAACTGAGCATGTGCGGACTGCTGAATGGGATATGCTGTGCGCTTTAATATACAGCTTTATGTGTGTGTGTGGGCAAACACACATTTTGTTTTTCTACTTCCTTTTCTCAATGCTCTCAGAAATCTGAAGGTAATCCAAAAGCATAGTCGTAATGGAATGATTGAGATCCAGTATACTGAGCTTACTGAGTAGAGAGTTCAGGGTGTGCAGAGGGCTGCAGACAGAGGCGGAACAGTGTGGATGGTGGATGAGAGAGGGTGCAGGATCCAGTGCAGATGTGGAGTTAATTTCTTAGCTTGCCTCCATTGCTGAATATACTATTAATATGTGTGGGCCACCTGCTAAGTAATGTCTGTGTGTAGGAAACACTTTCAAAGTTGAACTCTGTGGAAAAAGCTTGACACAACTCGACTCTGCCTTTGCAAAGTAATCCGCTCATGGCAGCTATTCCGGAATAGCTGCCATGAGCGGTTACAAATTAAATAGAACTGAATTCCCTAAGGACTTGGGGGCAGTTATTTCATGCTGAAAATTACAGTCAAAGGTTTTAATAGTTCATTTTGCTGTCCTGTGGAGAAACAAAAAGTATATCCTCAGTGCTTCTATAGAATTAATAGGGAAAGTAGCAGCCCAGTGCTGCTGGTCAGATCCACCTCATATACTGAAACCAAAGTGGAGATGTTTGGCCATAACACAGAGTGCCATGTTTGGTAAAAACCAAGCACAGCAAATCTGCACAAAGATCTCACAGTGGTGGAGGGGCTTGTTTTGGTGTCACGGGACCCGGGCACCCTGCAGTTTTTGAGTCAACTCCTCTAAACACCAACTTATCCCAGAGTGTGTTCTAGAGCCAAACGTGAGGCCGTGCATCTGATGGGCAAAGCTCGGCCAAAAGCAGGTCATGCAATAGGACAGTGATCGCTAGCACGCTGTATATGAATGAGTGCTGCAAACCTCAATGAAATTAAGAAGTGTTGTAAAGAAGAGTGGGCCAGTATTCTACCACAGCCTTGTCATACAATAGTCATACAGCAGACAGTTACTTCAAACTGTTGCTGCTAAACGTGGTTTCACAAGCTCTTGCATTATGTTGTGTGCTCAGACTGTCCTATGAATACGTTGTTTTCCACATGACTAGAGCTCAACATAAGCACAGGCTGGATTATATTCAAAGGTACTTTCTAAATTAAATGCAGCATAACATTTCTAAACTACACCAGGAGGTGCTTGGGATGGTTGGCGGCTGTAAAATAGCAATACCTGCTATAAAGGAAAGCCTGAGTTTATTCAGCAATGGGAGCAAACAAAAAATCAGTGTCTTTCTGTTCATCCATGAGAGATCATGATGTTTCAGATCAAGTATGGTTGTGATTTGCCTAGAAAATTACTTCACAGCAAAGGTGAGGTATTGGAAGATGTTATCTTGCACCAAGTGTAATAGCTTGCAGTAAAACATAGACCCAATCTAAAAGTATGTTTTTACCAATTACTTTCCATAGTCACTACTTCCTAACTTATTGCAGTGTTTATCAAGTGAGCAATGCGGGAAACTTTAAACTGAAGCCAAAAATGCTTCATTGATATCCTGATATCATAGATGATGTTTTGAAAAGGATCAGGCTGCCTGAGGAACTCGGCATTACCGCAGGCTCATAGACCCTGCTTTATCCTCATCTTTTTGATATAAAGGGGAATAGAATTTACAAGCGAACATCATGTTACAGTCCATGATACTTGTAGCCTGGAAACTAGTGACAAAGACCAGAGACCAAAGACAAGCCTCTGTTTAACTAGACTTCCTTTTTTACCTGGAGAAGTCCCACTGTCCACGAGAAAGAATGCAGTCAGAAAGCATTTCTGTGTTGGCTTTTTCAGACCCGTGAGATACACACTTTATACACACTCTATGTTGAGGCTTTAACAATTATTTGTTTCAATAGTGAAATCACAAGCATTACGTTCACTTGGGGTCAGTGAGGGTACAAATATTCCCCAGTGAGATGCTCCGTGTTTCATTCTCCCGCAGAGACGACCCGATCCTCTCTGCCGGCTCTGGGCCAGAGTCTATGGCTCCGGCGCTGATCTGACTCCTGTGTGTTTGTGTTTGTACACGCATGCTTAAGTGAGTTCTGTGTCATATTGATTGGCGCTCTCCTCTCTAAGTGCTTTGGCTGGGATGTTTGGATTTCAGCGGAACATACTATCACGCTGCGAGTGTGTGTTTGAGGGAGAGGGGAGATTACTGTTATTGATAATCAGATCATTGTCACCGACACTGGCGTTGGGTCCAGAGACGCACACACAAAGACACACAGTGGCTGAATTCTGACTGTGAGCAGCTGTTGGACTCAGCAGGTCTGTGGCCCAGGGGAGCTACAGAGTGTCAACACACACTGTGTGTAGTGTTGGCCTTTGAGGTGTGTGTTTGTGTGCACTTGTGTTGCCATGCGGTGCAGTCAGCAGCACCTTGCTGAACGCTCGGCAGTCCTCCCTGTAGTGATGTGGGCTGGAACAACCAGCTGAACGTCAAAGAGTATCCGACAGTCTTTGTGCGTGTACTGCTGTGAATGTTTGGACAGAATATTAGAAACACCTCTCAGCTTAGCTCAGTAAAGTTTAGCCGTCCCATAGAGGACAGCTTTTATTATGTTGAATACTATAACCTGCAGTATAGTCACTTATATACAGTAACATTTATAACCTTTATGCAGGCAGGACCTGACTGCACTGTGATAAAACATAATGCTGAAAATAAAACAGAGCAGGATCATAACTGCTTGTGTTGCTGGAGATAATCTCAGAGTGTTTGTTTTTGTATGAGTCAGGACTTTTCCCACTCATAAAATAACAATGTTATAAGGGGAAATAATAATGATCTTAAACTAAATATTTAAATATTTTTCTGCTTCAGACACTTACATTACAGAGGGAAATAAAATTTAAGAACCTAGTATCCCAGAAGCTAAAGAAAAGAACTTTAAAATACACCGTTAAGGGATGTGAAGTGGGCAGCCGTTTTCTGTGGAGCCATTTTCAAATAGCTTTATCTGGAGAATGACATAGCTGAAATATCTGCTGGGTCAAATTTTTCTTCTGTTGTGACTTTGGGAATATGGAATTTCAAAAGTGTAGCTGAAGTTGAACATGAAATTTCAGGAGCTTGAATTTGTTTGAAATATATTTTCATGCACGTTTATCATGACATTGTATAACAACTTTAATTTGACTTTTGTAGAAAGATTTGGTCTTTGGGATGTCACCATAAAGAATGTCTCCCACAAGAATTTTTGTGTTTCAGTAGAGAGCTCTGTGATCAGTGTTACTCGGTGTAGACAGTAGTGAACAAGTTTGAAATGCAGTAGGCATCATTTCTTTGGACTTTGGATCTCTAGCAACAGCTGTCAGTTATCTTGGAGAAAGCTTGGTAAGAATTTCAGTTGTCAAAGAGCTTAAGGCAGCCTACCAGGAGTTGGTATTCTCGATAAAAGGGGAAGTATGATTGCCTCAGAACTTGGCTTTCCAAAGCTCATTGTAGGAATCCCCAGGAAAAGAGAGGAATTTTGAGATTTATCATTTGTGCATTTAGGTTCGTGGAAAATCCTTATTTTTCATACTGTCAAACTAAATTTTGAATGAAGGCTCTGTTGTGAATTTTAGCTGAGTCTGAGCTCACACCTTTGACAGTCTGACATGAACTGAGCAGCTCAGAAAGCTCCATGTCTAAAAGGCTGTCTGTGCCACTGGTGGCATAAGGAATTATAGGAGTAAACACATAATGTTACGCTAGTGCGTCTGTAAAGGGCTATAAATAAATACAAAATACATTGAAGTATACCAATAGGAATTCCCATATGTTGAGTCTTCTAGCAGATGGTTTAGGATATATCGACAAAAATGCACATAGTGGCATTTTTCCTCTTTCTTCAGGGTGGAAGGAGACATCATTCTGTCCTTCCCCTCCTCCACCTTCTCTCTCATGTCATCTCCCAGCCAATCAGAGTGCAGCAGCTGGCAGAGAGGCAGTAGGCTTATATTTAGGTCACAACAGTAGGATGCCAACTCAGCTAAGTGAGCCACACAGCCGCTTGTGGAGATGCTGGCACGAGCCTGCTCATTGACTCAAACACATCCAAGTACTGGGAGGAAACTGGGGGAAGTTTATAAAAATAAAATAAAATAGTGTGGCCACAATGCATGGCTCATTTAAAAAAATAAAAATACTGGTTTGCGTAGGTTGTCCCTACAT
>VUQG01019347.1:8273-20654 GCA_015106755.1 Etia nguti | reverse complement strand
GTTTTAGATAAAATAAAAAAAAAAAAAAAAAAAAAGACTGAATATTTGGACTGCTGACCCAGTGGATAGTTCAGAAAAATCATTTTAATTAGACTTAAGATATATTAATTAAACTAATCAGCTAACATTCATGAGGTTGATTATTTTTGCATTTATTATTTGTAATTGTATTTATTGACGGAAGTGTGAACTTAGTATGCAAAAGTATTTAGAAAGCAAGGCTAACTCACAGTCTACCACCCACCTGATAAAAGGGAATCAAACCTAAATCCCACAGTCACGAAACTCGATGGAAATAAAAACAAATCTTCTGTCATAGGTTTTACTGAAACATAACTAATAATATTAAAAATATTGTCTGTTTTATCGTTAAAGACCTTTCTTGTAAAATACCTTTAAAATACCTACCACTTGCGTTGACATTTTCTTGTTTAATGCAGTGAAACTGCCGTATGTTTAATTGTACTTTAGGTATTTAATAACATTTTGGTACCACTGTGTATTAGCCTAAGATATGATGGTTATATTGTTTAAATATATTTAAAACTGTATTTTTAACACAGTCACTTGTTGTCACTGTGTAGATGGATTGTATAAGATCGTTAATGCTGCTTCTTCTTCCCTGTCATAATCATTCACTTGTATTGAAGAAATTAACTCTGAATACCTGCTGTATGGAAGAGTAAGAGGTTCTTCTGTTGGCTCTTTGATCATCTAACCATGAGATGAATTTCCTAAGCTTTCTCTTTTGTTTAACTTTTCCCTTTATGATGAAGGATCCTGTGAGCATTTAGAAGAAACTGGTGAAGAGCACAGACTAAGAGCTCCTCTTGGTTCATCTGTGCTTCTACCATGCAACATTCGAACAAGGAGCTTCAAAAGGGTGACATGGACCTACAATGGCTCAGGGCAATTGCTCAATTTCTCATCTGAAGGACACGTTACATTCCTGGACCCCAGAAATGGCCGAGTGAAAGTCTTTCCAAACCAGCACTTAGAGGGGAACTACTCTATCAGAATTGATGCTCTTGAAAAGGCTGACCTAGGATTTTATAACTGTATACAGGAGGAAAAATGTGTTCGAGTGGTGCTGGATGAAATAGGTAAGTGGATTTGTACTTGTAGATTCTAAGTTAATTTAATATTAAGCTGTAGAGTTTCTTCATTTTGAATAAAAAATCTCAAAGCCTCACAGCCAAAAGGACAAATCAATAATCTATTATGATAATGTACTCTGAAACATATCTAGTACCAGCTCTTCATGCAGATACACAAAAAATCCCGTGGCTGGTGATCTACATCTGTGCTGGTGTGACTGCTCTATTTGTGGTGGGTGTTAGTGGCTACTACAGCTACCAAAAATGCAAAGGTGAGAACTTGCTGTGTCTGACTTTCTCAGTCAATAGAATGAAAAAGAAGCTGGGTTGTCCAGTGATTGTTTGGGAAGGTGGATTGGTCACAGAACAGAGCAAACAGTCCCATAAATAATAAATTCAGATTGTACCAGGCAAAAAAATAATTAAACTGCCAAACTACAAGAAAGCCCATTTTTACATTCCTGTAGAATTTATATCCACAGAGAAAATGTTTTGTTATTTTTATATTTTTTTTTAATTAACCTGTTGTTTAGCTTTGAAAAAAAGGTGTTTCAAACAGTGATCAATTAGCTAACGATTCCAAAATAAATAGGATCTGTTGTCGCAAGGCATGATGCTAAAAGCACCTTCAACTGGAATAATAAATAATTGTGAAATCTAAAATAAAATGTATTGTTTGTTTATATACAGGAGAAGACAAGTGAGAGGCCATGGGATCTTCCTTCTATAATTAATCTTCAGAAGAGGAAAATAAAAAAGGAAGGATCAAGAAGAGCAAAAATCAAAAGACTGAAAAGTTACTAAATTACAAAATTCTACAAATAGAATTATTCATGAACTAACTGCAATTAATGACATCTAGACAGGGTTACAAAACCATTTCTAAAGCTTCAGGATTCCAGAGAACCACGGTGAAAGCCATTATCCACACATGGAGAAAACTTGAAAAGTGGTGAACCTTCCCAGGAGTGACCACCTAACAAAAAGACTCCAATATCACATTGACATCTCATCTAGGAGGTGAAAAAAGAATACAGAACATCATTTAATGAACTGTAGGCCTCACTCTTCTCAGTTAAGTTCAGAGGGCATGAGTCAACAATAAGAAAGATTGCCCCTTATCACCTTATTTTGCTGCTGCCACACAGCCAGTTATTAGGTTTAGGGAGCTATGACTTTTTTTTCACAGAGGGCCAGGTAGGTGTGGATCTTTTTTTTTTTTTTTTCCTTTAATAAATGAAATCATCATTTAAAGACTGCATTTTATATTTCCCAGGTTACCTTTGTGTGACATTGAAGTGTTTGTTGATCTGAAACAGTTTGACAAACATGAAAAAAGGAAAAAGAAATCAAGAAGAGGGAAAAACACTTCTTCACAGCACTGTATGTATATATGCTGATTTTTTATTTTTTACACTTCCCTTCCACAACCCACTGTGGCTTATGGTTCTAATTTTTAGTCTCACTGAAACCTGAACTGAAACCTGACATTTATGCACTGTGTGCATCCACGTGTAAATTGCATTGGTGTCAAAAACAGAAAATTTGCTCATCTGTTGTTTATTAAAATATAGCAAGTGACACCAACCCACAAATAAAACTAACAAAGAAAAGAAATGTGCAAGTTATATTTATTTCAAACATATTAACTTTACTTGACACATGATTATATACTCAATATGCATGTTTTTTGCAACAGATTATCCAGAACCAAGTTTAATGGTTTCTATTAAGATCAATAAGTTGAGCTGCTGGGAGGTGTGATGGTAGAAACAGGAACAGAAACAAGAGTGTCAAACTCAGTGATCACAGCAACCCAACTGATTTTCACCAGTGTGCAGGTTTCAGTCTGGACTGTAAAATAACAGATGTCATTAAGTTTTGTCTCTGGTCATCACGCTGATCAAAAGTTTTGTTAAATCTGGTTGTCCAAGGTGTCCACAGATAAGTGCCAGTTTTGGGTAATCAAAAGCTCTGTTTGTGCTGTCAGTTTAAGTCAGTCATATACATACATACATACATACATACAGTCCCTCATCATGAACCACTGCAGACTGCTCTGCACACTCTAAATATAAGCATTTTGCCTCCCAAGTCTGGCCAGCAGGGCAACTGGTTTCCTGTGCCAATAGCTAATAGCATGTGGCTCTGTGGTTGGTAAAGAATAGAAAAGGCACACACTTTGAGCTGGTGTTAGCTTCACAACAGGAAAGTTGATTCTTCACAATAATATCTATGAAAAATATTCAGGTATGACTACACTGAATGTAAACCAATGGCCTTCTGCTTCAGTCTCATTTACTAGATGTGGCCACAGTGTTCCTGAGTCAGAGGCTATTTGAATCTCTCAGCACAACTTTGACAAAACATAAACAACAAGGTCGCTTGAGTCCATTAAAAGTATTACAACCACAATGTATAACAATAAACATATTCTTTTAAAGATATAAATACATACACACACTTGACTAAATGTAACTATATCTATTAAACCTAATAAATGGAGTTCTTTTTAACCATTTTAATACTTGTTACAGCACTAAATTATTTATATGAAATGTATTTTTAATGTACTAACTTTGTAACTCTTTTTTATTATTATTTCATACTCTTTACAAAAATAATTGGCTGTATCATAAAACAAACACATTTAATGTTGTAATGCAAACTACAAACTAGGTAAAGTGCAGTGCTCCTTCAGTGGTGTTCTGTCTTACCAAGAGTTATACCTAGGCAGTCGCCATTAATCACAAAGTGACCTTATAATGCTTAGTAACTGTCTTTGGTATTATTAAACTACAGAAATGTTCTCTAAACAGTGGGCACAGTAAATTCGTGTTTTGGAGTTCAGCAGTTTCTTGTTTGGTATAGGTTAGCCCCCCCACCCACACACACACAGACACACTCACCTTATTCCACATTATTCCACGTTAGCCAAGTCTGCTAGCATTAGCATCAATAACCTATAGGCTTAAATCACAATTTATGCACAATTATCATGAAAACACACTACATTTACAGAGTTGTGCAAATTCCCGCATAAACTGCATTCTGGTGTTAGCAGAAATGTTTATTTCTTGTCTCTACCCCAAAATATGATTGTACAAAACATGAAATGACCTGACAGGTCCCCAAAAATTAAGCCAAAACATCTCTATCGCCCCCTGGTGTATAGATCTTAAACCCTGCTGATGGTGATTTGTGTCATGGGTTCTCCTTTCTCATGAGTTTGATTCTAATTACTACCATAATACTGTAAATTGGAGTGCAACGTCATCATAACAGCTTTAATTAGCAGCTGCGGTCACAGAGGAACTGATATAGCATGTGCGATACTCCAAATTTTGGTATCAATCTGATACCAATTAACTACAGGGTCAGTGCTGCCGATACCAATACAGATACCAATACTTTCATCTTATAAAGTTAAGTAGGGGAGAGTTTGTCATGACTTATTAGATTAGAGAATTTTCAAATTCTTAACACATTTTAATGACCACTAAAACGGTGTTGACACAACAAAGCAGCTCATCGATGAGCACTTGGTTGTATGGGAAAGCCGTGTCCGTCAGCTAATCCCTGCACATGAATGAATTTACCCGACTAAAGAAATCTGAGCTTGTTGATTAAAATCAGTGTTGTAGTTCAGAGAATATCTCTGCTGCTCTGACTGAACTGAACTGAAGGATGTTCACACCTGCAGTTTAAGATTAGGCAATGAAACGCCTAATATGAGAAACAGAGAAAAGTCGCCAGGCTGCTCAGTCACTAATTAGCATATTTATCCTCCATTAAAAGATATTTTGTGTGTGTGTGTGTGTGTGTTCAAAAAAGAAAAAAACACACCTATTTGCACTCCATCTATCCGTTTCTTAATTTGTGGGGGAAGAAGACGTATACCAGAAGAGTTTGTTCTGAGATATTCCTTAGCTACTGCTTTTAACCATGTTGAATTACAATATTTCTCTCTCCTTTGTCTCATTCTCACAATCTAAAAAGTGACATTTAATTTTACTGCAATTTAAGTCAGCTGGGTACATTAAAGTTGCAGGTGATATTTCTGTGTGTGAGTTTCATCAGCTTCGTAAAACCACCAATTTTTATTTATACACTGTATTTTACCATAATTGGGACAGTGGTTTCCAATCTCTTGGCCCAGAGGTGTTAGTGGTAGCAACAGCCACCGTCTGTGACTGCGAGGGCTTCTTACTAGTTTTTGCTGTAAGAAACCCTCTGTTAAAGGTGCAGCTGCTAGCATATCACTTAATTTCACACATTTTGCTGCATCTATTTCTAGTTACTGTTTCTTTTTCTCTGTCAGCTTTTCAGCTCTATCTTTTGTTTCGCTTTTGTTGGTCCATTTTTATCAACCACTACCTTCCCAGTGTGCATAGGCATGGAGGGAAAGGGAAAGGCTGATTGTTCTAAGAGATTGGATTGGGCAATCCAGTGTCAGTAATGAAAATGAACCAATAGGCTGCTCTCATTGCTCGTAGGGCCAGTGGGCAGCGACCCTACAAGCAAGTCAGCTTGTAGCCTGCATAAGTATGCCAGATTAAAACTTTACACCCATGGCTGGAGTGGTAAAGTTTCTCTTTCTGTGTTTCTTTATTCTGCTTTAGACTTTTAAGTTTTGAGTGTGTCTCATAAGCTCCTTGTAAACCAGTACCACAGCCATGTTTGTCAGCCTTTGCCTCGGTTTTGTTATGTATTATTATTTTATTATTTTGGTAATGTCTTTCAACTTCTCTTTAGGTTGTTATCAATCTGATCTCCTCAGTGTTTCCCCTGTATTAGTGTGAGTTTCTTTGTCTCTCTATTTAGTGGTTGCCTTTCAGGTTATTTCCTGTTTTATTTTTGATAGCTTACTGTCTCTCATGTCTTGCTGTGAGTTTTACTTCTTCTTTGTGATTAACCTGATTAGTTGTAACCCTGTCTTATTACCCCTTGTGTTCAGTTCCCTGCTTACTTATGTTTGTATAGTCCAGCCCTTCCCTTCAGTCTTTCTCTCAGTGTCTATTAATCTCCCTTGTGTAGTCCTTGCCTTTTCAAGAAGTTTGTTGGATTGACTGCTTTTTTTTTTTAATTTTTGCCCCATGGACTTTTTACTTTGTACTCCAACATCTACCTTTCTCAGGTGTGATTCTCAATAGTGGTGCTCCTGCCACACTTAATTGCAAGGTGGGGCGGGACAGGACAGTTGAGCTGTAGTGAGGATGTGGAACTGGGCTGCAGTAGTGTGGAGGGAGTGGATCCTGTTTGACTTGTGCCGGAAATATCAACATCAACCTATAAGCTCCTCTTAAAAGTGAAGTGATCTTGTAAAACAGTTTGGCTCAAAGAAAATAATTTTTTCAATGTAAGTAAATAAAATATTCATAATGCTAATTTTTTTCAGCCGGCAAAACTTTTACCAGAGGCAGCAGCTGAAGAACAGTCTTCACAGCACTATCCAGACATTTTGAAAATCTTTGACAGGGTGACTTTTGAAGAGTATTGTAGAGTACTAGATTTTGCAACATGACATATATTGCTTTAAGTGCAGAAACAAGCCAGAGGCTACCAGTGGATAAATAGAAACACTAATATACTACAAACTTAGTGTCCAAATAATATGTTAATATGACCACTTTTCTGATCCCACCCATAGCACAACACTTTGTCTTTACTTTCTTTACAGCAAATTATCATTTTTTTTAATTCACTTTTGTGTTACATTTAAATGAAATGTGTTGACTGTAAGCTGAGAGACATCTAGTTTAAAATAAATGAATTGCCACATTTTTAAACATAAGATAAATGACCAGCAGATGTCATATACATCCATTAACTGCTTTAGAGTCTGAAAAAAAGATAGCAATGTGGATATTGTAGTGACAACAACCAAAAGGTCATTTGAGGGAATTTGAAGTAATTTCAAACTCACTGTGGTGAAGAAACAGCGGTCCAACATGGCCAGTACTTTTAACAATTTGTTTATAGTAGCTTCATGCTCTCTGAATGTCAAACAGTAATGTCCATGACAAGCTCAGCTGAGTTATTCATGCTTTTCATAAATCAAGATCTTCCGTGAACATTTCAGGGGTTTTTTCTGTCAGTTTCTCATTGAAGCTCTGTTGCTTCACCAGCAGTTGCTCTATGTGATCCATGGAGATTCAGTTAACTAACGGTGGGGTCACTTCTCCACTTCACCTTCTTTTAGTGGTCCATGAACAACTCAGCCCAAAAAGGTTTTAATACCATAAGGACCTTCACCCTTGTTATGTACCACCTCCCTTGGTTCCATTACCTTTGAATCATTTGCTCTAATTATCAGCTCCACCTCAGCGTGGGAATTTCCACAGAGTTTAAGTGTGGCCAAGCACGTAATCCTTCTTGTCGTGGGATGTTATCATTAGTAACTGGCATCTTACACTTCAGGCAGTTCCAAGTGTTGCTGATAAGTGCAGCTACTTCCAATCCAGAAATGAAGTGGGTATCTGCAAATCTTTGTTGGTTCACTTGTCTCCAATTTATGATCCTCTTCACACAGTACAGAAGATACTCAGGCGGATTTCTCTTTATTTTTATTTGAGTTGGAGTTCCAGAATTAATAGTAGCCACAGAAGTATCAAAGCTGCTTTCTTATTATGTGTTACTAACGCAGTTACTTTTTTTCAGTAATTAGTAATCTAACTAATTACTTTTTCTATTGTTACAATGCTGTTACAGTTACTAAGAAGAAAATGCAGTGCAGATGCGTTACTTTTTCCAAGTGGTCAGAACAGAAGTTCTAGGGCGCTACCATATCAGACAGATCCTTCTCAAAGAAGGCATTTTTTATTTCAGTGACACTTTTTAACTCGATAGATAAAGGTTATATAAAAGTCAGTTTGCCAAAAACTGGCATCTTGACTGGAATGTTATTTGTGGCTCACGATGACTTGATATCATTCATGCATTATGTATATTATGTCATGCATTTGACATATGTTTACATATTATAGGCCAACAAATCATTTACAACAGTTTAAATACTGGAAATCAATTTTTGGCAAAACACTTGTTATTGTATAGAGATTTCTAAACAGTCAAAAACCCATTTCCACAGTGACACCTGCTGGCCAATTTGGCCATCGGCACATCTTGTTAACCCATTTAATCCCAAATTTTTCCCTGCAAAATGAGTGCATGCATTTTACTCCTTAGACTTCCCCTACCCACAATATGTTTACTTTTTTTTTAATGTCATGGGGGGGTTAGAATGGCAACAATTGTTGCCAGTGGGATTAAATGGGTTAATGCTGTTCTCTGAAACAATGACGCAGACATGCCCTGCATAATTACAAAACAATTTATTATACTAGACTGCGAATAATTGTGTTCAACACATGTTTTGGAGAAATCTCTGCACAAACAAGAACGTGCATAGTCTATATGGTCTTCACAATCTGCAGCAAAAATAGTGAGAGATAAGGTGTTGTTTTCTTTTAGGATAGGATTAGGATTAGGATTCAAATTTATTGTCATTACACATGTATAAATACAGGGTAGCGAAATACAGTTTGCATCTAATCAGAAGTGAAAGAGTAGTAAGTGCAATTAGAGCAATTATATACAGATAAGCTAAGCAAATATACAGATGTAGAGAGCAAATATACAGATGTATATATATGTATATATATGTGTGTATGTATGTATGTATATATGTGTGTGTGTGTGTGTGTGTTTACAGATATACAGATGATCTGTATAGATTACAGATGTTCTATATTGCTATGAAGATGGGCAGATGTATTATGAACAAATACAGATGTGCTAAATATATACAAATGTGATACATATATACAGACGTACTGGTGTGTGGTAAACAGATCTACAGAGTCCTATGAATATATCTACAGTAGTGGAAGCATAGCGCTCTGAACAGACTATAACAGCGAACAGTGTACGCACTATTTTACACATGTTTTCAGAAGCAACTGACATGATACCTGAATATATGCCATGGACACTTCAGATTTCAACACAGGTGGTTGATTGTTATACTCTTTAAATGCAATGAAGGTTAAGGTGTCAGGGCCAGTGCCTGGTGCACTTTGTTGGGAAGGTTGAAATGTATTCCACTACAGATTACAGAATGCATGCTCCAAAATGTATTTGTAACGTATTCTGTTACGTTACTTAATGAGAGTAACTTATTCGGAATACTTTGGATTACTTAATATATCATGCTTTTTACAACTACATGACAACTACATTGCTGTGTGATTTATTACTATTGCTGAAGGTTACTCGCCATACCAATACCAACTAGATTTTTAAATCTTAATATAAAATGAGTAACAGTAGGGTGGACATTAGGTAAGGCTGCACTTTTTGGAGCGATCGAGAGAGAGAGAGAGAGAGAGAGAGAGAGAGGCGTTGAAAGGCTGCTCCAGCGGAACTATAGGGGAGAAACAGACATGGGAGCATGGAAGCAGAGATGGAAGACAAAACAATGAAATGACTGGACGCAGAGCAAGGGACACAGAGAGAGAGAGATGGAGGGAGATGGAGAGCGAGCAGCATGACGGGTTGGGGAGAACACACATGGATGTACGAGACTGACAGGGGAGGCGTGGAAGTATGAGGGGAACATGGGAACAGAAAAGGGAGACGAGATATGGATATGACTAAGGAACAAAAACAGGCTACATGACAGACTTAGATAGGAAACAGGGAGTGACATATCTGCAAAAAAAAAACATGGAAACAGAAATATAATTTAAAAATAGAAGCAAAACCAGGACTAAACTCAATACTAAATAACAGAAAACTAAAACATTACAACACAAAGAAATCATAAAACACCATAAACTCAAAATGCTGGGTCAAATGACCCAGAACCATGACATAAGAAGAGAAACTTTAGTTAGACTTGTATTTTTAACTGATTCACCTCATGTTGTGTAGCTTTCTGGATTTTATACTTATTGGGCTACATGCTTATTTATTACATAGGGTATGCAGTACACAGAATGAAAATTCACATTTTTTTAATTACTTAATTATTTGAGGTAAAGCCAGTAAGAAAGTTACAGACTATGTATGTATAAGACGTGTGTATACTTGATACATTTAATGTATTTTAACAATATATAATTCATATCACAGAATGTAACACCTGCATATGTGTAAAGAAATGGTTCTGATTTTGCCACCCCATCTGATTTCCATGCCACTCTAAGACTCGAGCACGCACAGAATGTTTTTGTTTATTGTGTGGTTGGACATAGCGCGGTTCTAGGCTGCGTTTCTATTGGTCGCTTGGGTCGCTATTGCGCGGCGCAAGCATTAGAAAAGAATGGGTTTTGGAGCACAGCGCTGCGCATGCTGCGTCCAACGTGAAAGGGCATTTAGAAGAAATCTGAAGAAGGAGGCGGTCCGAACTCTAACTTCCTGGTTTTGGTTCGTGATGTCTAAAGACGTTATACCATGATTTTATTGAACGAGATGCTGATGAAGATGCACGCTGCGAGGTGGATTTTTCTTTTCGCCCTGTGGGTCGTCTGTGTGTCTTCAAATGGTAAGGGCTTCTGTGGAAGTATGAAAAGTGTAAACAAGGTCTAATCAGTAAACGTTTTTAATCAATACACGCTTTTTAAAAGTTCTTACAAATTAATATTTAGATGTACTAGTGAACAGTTCAGAAATCTGTTGATGAAAGTTACTATTGATGTATTTAGACCGTTAAACTATCAGCTAACATTCATGAAATTCATTACGTTTTTTCATAACGTGTTAAATTCTCTAACATTTGATCAACAGAAAAAACATATGAAAGAACTCTCAGAGCATATCTTTAATTGAAAAGAGCATATAAACATAAACTCTGTTGGAATTTTCCGGATTTTTGCAACCTGTTTATCTGGACTTTATCTTGCGTCTTCCGCAGTCGGTGCTTTCAAACATGTCTAAACGTGAACACAATGTGAACAGACAAAATAAATAGATTTTTTTTGTCCAGTGTTGTAAGTGAACTTCTGTTTATTGTAGGAGGAAGAGTGCACTCTGAAGTATGGAGAAGCATTTAGAAAGCAAGCTCAAAATCATGACTATAGTCATGATATCCTGGAGCATCAAACCGAAATCCCACAGATTAGTCATGAAGCTTGAAGAAAATACAGGAAAAACTTTTATCACAGCTCATACCAAACTAATAATAATACAAATATTTTCTCTGCATTTTTATCTATATATCCGTTTTATCTTTCAAGATTTTTTAAATACAGAACAATACAGAGAAATAACATTTATATTTAATAAATTCACACCCTTTAATGCTTACTTGAAGAAACAAAGTCAGGAGTTCTACTTCAATGAGGAGAAAAAGGTTCTCCTGCTTGCTCTTTGGTCATTTGAATATGAAATGAGTAACCTGACCTTATTCTTGTGTTTAATTTTTCCCTTCCAGATGAAGAATCATTTGAAGATTTAGGAGAATTTTGCAGCATGAGCAGGCTGAGCACTTCACTTGGTTCATTTGTCTTCCTACCTTGCAAATTTCAAACAAGCAGCTCCAATTGGGTGACATGGAGCCACACTCCCAAAAGGGAGATAGTCCAACTGTAAGTACCTGGACCCCAGAAACGGCAGAGTTAAAACCTTTCCATTTCAGGGCTTGGAGGAAAACTACTCCATCAGAATTGATAATCTTAAAATGACAGACCTTGGATGTTACTCCTGTATACAGGGTGAAAACTGTTTTCAAGTGGTGTTGGTTGAAGCAGGTAAGTGGATTTTTATTTGTTTAAGTTACGTTAAGCAGCACTCTGTACAGTTTCTTCCTTTTTATGGTCACAAACCTCAGGCCCAACATACACAAAAGGACAAATGAATAAGCTACTATTTCCTGAGATTTAATTGTTGTAAAACCAAAAGCAGGTACAAAGAGAGACATGCAGCTGATTTACATCTGTGTTGGTGTTGTGTATAGCCCATAGTGTAGCTTCGACACCCTCGAGCTCAGGAGGAAAATGAATGAGGGCACGCTGTTGAACAAAACATGCTTCAAAATTATTGCCATATATCACCTGTACTGGCTGGTTAACGGGACACACAACAACAATCCAAAATAAATAAAGAAATTCACACCTCTTTTGTTACACAGCATTTTGAGATCCCACTCTACTTTCTAGTCTGTCACTTTGGACTGGCTTCAGGTTTTTCTTCATTCAAGGATTAAAATGGGGTTTTGGCAGGCAAACACAGTCCAAACATCAGTGATAGAACCAATCAAAAGCTTTTTTTTTTTTTTTTTTTT
>VUQG01019345.1:23207-33569 GCA_015106755.1 Etia nguti | reverse complement strand
ATCTTAGCTAGCTAGGTAGCTAGCTAAGGACTTTAGTTACGGATTAGCTTACAAACACATTTAACTTACCGAAAATATTGCGGCGGGGCTTCAGGTCCTTCTGTCCGGTAGTCCACTTTACTGAACTCAGGCTGTCACTTTGAAATAGTCGGTAATGTAAACGCTAGACCTCTCAGCATCTGCCATTCCCGAACAGACATGCAAGTTTGTCCGTGACCGCAGCCGCGTCGTCCGTGTTTTCTACAGTCATTGGTCAGCATTGTAATATATGCAAATACATGCAGATCGGAATCCCCGCCCCCCCAGCGCGCCCCCGGACGCCAAAACAGTGCCAGCAGATTGAAAGTGAAAAATCGATTGAAACTGAAAAACGGATTGAAGCTGAAAAATGGATTGAAACTGAAAAAAGTGGATTGAAGCTGAAAAAAAATGGATGGAAACTGAAAAAAGTGGATTGAAACTGAAAAAAAAAATGGATTGAAACTGAAAAAAAAATTGTAAGCGAAAACAAAAAATTTACAGTTTCAATTAATTGTTTTTCACTATCAATTTTTTTTTTCAGTTTCAATACAAGATTTTTCAGTACATTTATTTCAGTTACAATATTTTTTTTCAGTTTCAATATTTTTTTCAGTTTCATTTCAAGGTGGCATCGTTCTGATCCCATAGAAAAAAAACTAAAATGCTTCCGACACAAAACAGTCTGTTTGTTCCTGTTATGTATATGAGACTCTATGATAACCAGTGCCTTTCACAGCAGTACCTTTCAGTTAAAGGTGAGATGGGTTAGAAAGTTTCTTTCAGTTTTTACTGATGTTAGCTTTCTTTAAATAAGATGATGGTACCAAATATTCAAATGTGGCTTCTTATTGCACCTTTGCTTTCAAAGGTGTTTCAAAAATAGTAATTCTACCAGATGTTGTTTGAATTTTACAAATGGCAAACAATAAAGTCTATTATCAAAGTAAAGATATGTTGGTATATAGTACTACAAATAATACTTTCGAAGTATTTCTCCCAACGGATCTTGTGTTTGATTTGTTTTATAACATAATTGCTGCATTAACATAACAGTACCTTATACCATAAAGTACTGCCACAGAAATAATAAAATATATTTTTATTCAGCTTAAATATAATTTCAGCTCTTAAAATAAAGATAAAACTTTTATAAAACTATTATGTAACTGTAACCACGTTAACTAGGCAGAATGACATCAGCCAAGTGCCTGATTACTTTGTCAAAACATATTTTTAATGAGCCCCTTAGAAGTTTGATTAATTGATGTGTTATTAACTGTCTCACATTTTAATTAATCCCTAGACAAAAAGTAAACCTCTAGTCTAGAATGATATACTGTTTTATTTGCTAATGAGGATTGTATTTTAATAATACTCCTGGGAGGTGTGTATGACTCAGATGTTTACAAGTTGTTAAGTGGAGTTGCATTTAACATAACAATGTGTGAACATTTGATTTTTTTTTTTTAAACTTTCATCACTAACTGTGAAATAAAGTAATTTATTTTAACAACTTGGGTACTATAACACTGTTTATTATTTTTCATAAAATATAGAAATTATTATATATTATAAATTTTTATATACATTCATTTGCAATGTAGGAACAACAGTTTCAAAGACTTCTGACATGATAATTTATTAATACTGAAATAAAAATATTTTACAGAGAATGAAGAAAGAATAAAAAAGCATGTTTAATGATTACAATATTCAGCCTTTCCAGAGAGTATGAAAGAATACTAATTGAAACAGAGCTCTGAAATGATCACAGCAGGCAGTGGGGAGCAAGGACAATTTTAACTCACACAAAAGGGCAGTAAGGACATTAGGACTAATCATCTTCCCCTGGGAAATGGACATGATGAACCCTTGAGCTGCTTGGATAATTCATTTGACCCACTTATTACATAATTTGCTCTTTTTAGTACTGATCCACAGAAAAGGGCATGGGTTGAGTTTACTGTCTCGGGCCTTTCTATGTAAGGTTAAGGTATTTTTCTGCTTGATTGTTTATTTGAGTGGTTGACTTATCCGATGACACGGTTCATTGGAACATAAACATATTCACATTTGGGGAATTTGAAATTGCTGCAGTGAAAGCCCCTGGTTCATTTTCAGTTGTTAGTGTTGATGTGAGATTGAAAAATGCAATTTTAGAGGATAATTTCCTACTTTTTTTTTTGTTTTACATGTGCTTATCCCTTTATAGAGGACTCATTGAAATACATGGAAAATCATGGAAATACATGGAAAGAGGTAGGGTAAACCCTGGACTCCAAGTTTGCCACAGGGCCTTTTTTTCTTATATGTAATTTAGTCAAAACTAAATAAATCCTAGGTGCACAAAGGAGCTTTATAGCAGGTCCTTCCTCCCAGCAGCGGTTAGACTTTATAACCATCACTCCACATATTATCAAATACAGTGCTACCATTTCTATGCCAAAAATTTCACTAATTTTTAGAATTCCAACATAAACACACCTGTCTCAACATTAAGAATAACTTTTGAGTGCACTTTCACTCACACTCCTAGTTTTGATGTTATGACCACAAGAGTGACACTAGGTAGGGGGAAAAACCCCTTTTTCCCTAATTCTGAAAGAACACTGAAGTTTGAAATGCTCCAGAGCATTACAGATTACTGACCATTACTCACGTGTGGAAACACTGTGGTCAGATACAGTAATTTAACTATCTGTCACACAATCTGATCTTTGTTGATTAGCTGGGAGAAAAATCAATGTGGTTCTACAAGCTCACAATCAGTCAACACCCCTTAAACCAACCCTTGCTTTTATATCATACAATTGCAGATGAATTATACTTCCTTCTCAGAGCTCCCTATCTGCTTATACATAGTAAATCACTTATAAACTCGTGCCAGTTTTAGAATGATACAAATGATCTTCTGTTTGTGAATTTTGTTGACTTAATTGTTCATTTTTGTTCTCTTAATTTTTATATAATACAAGGCCTTACTTAAATGTATTATGTCTTTGTTATTTGATTAAGTCTTTTAAGCTGTGTCAGCGGATATGTCTGTAACACTTACTTGCACTTGGTGGTAATGATAAATCCATAAAGGAGCAGTCCACATTATTTCCATACCCCATTGCTTTGTTCATGTGTCTGGAAGGACTGCAGGTGGAGTGCAGGCCACAAACATAAATTGAAAAGTTGAAAGTGTACAATTTTTAGGGATATTACACACTGACCATTATTTAAGGTCCAAATTCTTGTTAATAATTTAAAATGTGCGTGTTAACGTTTTTGTTTTGTTTTTTCTTTAAAAGGGTATGGCAGGAAAAGTTTCAGCTTTTATTCTTAACTGCCATGCATTTAGACAAGAATGAAATATCAAGCTCCATATTAATTCATGTGGGAATCTATAAGGAGCCCTTGATAAATATAGAACTGTAGCTGAAATCGAGAAGCCAGTAAATTCATATAAAATGTTACACCCTGACGATAAAAGTCACTGAGCTCCAGCTGCTGATGGGATTCCCTCCTCCACAGCCAAGGTACGAAACACTAGCAGCTTAAAACACTGTGACTTCACATTGTTGTAGGTTTTGTTCAGCATTTATTTTGTGTTTTTAAAAAATCAACATTTTCACTTTACAATGTAGGTACCTTTATCCTTAGTTTGTGGTTATGGTTTAATGGTGTAAATTTTTGTTGTTGTTGTTGTTGTTGTTGTTATTATACACCACATTTGAAAATGAATGAAAAAGGTTTTTTTGTGCAAGAGAACAAGACAGAATTTGATTACTGAATATTTCAGTGGAGGTAATGGGTTTTTAAAAGTTTAATTTAATTTAATTTAATTTTATGTTTATTTTTCTTTTTTTGTTATCCTGAAACATTTTTGAATCATATTTTATTTTTATTGATGTTTTTTTCCAGGCAGAAAAAAAAGTGTAATTAGTATGTGCATTTATCTTCAACATACTGGGACACTTATCGTGTTTCATTGTCAATGTTTTCTCTTTTAGGTTTCCCATTAAGTAAAGAGAATGGAAAAAAACAAAACAGTTTCAACCGATATTCTGGAGGTCCAAGGTTTTGACATTTCTCCAGAGTTAACGTATCCTCTCTTTTTCTTACTGCTCTTTGTTTACTTCACCCTGCTTTTTTCTAACATTGGAGTCCTTGTGCTTATCATTTCTCAGAAGAGTTTGCACCAGCCAATGTACTTTCTGTTTTGCAACCTGTCTGTCAATGATCTCATAGGTAACACAGTCCTGCTGCCTCAGCTGATGGCTCACATCTTGGCAACTGAACGGTTTATCACCTACAAACAGTGTGTGGTTCAGGCTTTTCAAAGTCACACATTTGGATCAGCTTCACATATGATCCTTATCATTATGGCAATTGATAGATATTTGGCGATATGCCACCCCTTAAGGTATGGTTCCATTATGACAACCAGAACTGTGGTTGGGCTGTCCGCAGCTGCCTGGGGGGTGTCAGTAGTGCTTGTGTCTATATTAATAGGTCTTACTGTGAGGCTGTCCCGCTGCAGATCCACTATACAAAATGCTTATTGTGACAATGCATCACTATTCAAGCTTTCTTGTGAGGACGTGTCCATCAACAACATCTATGGACTCTTTTTCACTGTGCTGCTGTTTACTAGTTCAATTGGAAGCATAGCTGCCACCTATTTTAGAATTGCTCTCATTTGTTGGATTAAGAAAAACAAAGACTTGAATAACAGAGCACTGCAAACGTGTGCAAGCCACCTTGTTCTTTATCTGATCATGCTCTGGTCAGGATTTTTAACAATCATATTGCATCGTTTCCCAAATTACCCAGACTTAAGGAAAATTGCATATGTTTTATTTCATGTTGTCCCTGCTAATTTGAATCCAGTAATTTATGGAATGCAAACAAGATCATTAAGACATAAAATTACTGAAATACTGCAAAGAAAAGTGACTCCATCCTAATATCTTTAATTTTTAATTCATAATAATAATAATAATACATTTTATTTATAGGTGCTTTTAAAGAACCTCAAGGTCATCTTACATTAATACAAAAAAATAAAGTAAAAAATAAATAAAATAAGGCTTGAGTCTAGAGACATGTATGATTAAAAGTTTTCATTGGTTGCAACTGTCTTCACTAAAAGATACCTATTTTAGGTGAACCTTTTTTTTTTAACTTAAGTTCCAGGTACTTTAGAAAAGTCTTTCAACAGCTCAATAACAATAACAACAGCATAAAATTACAAGACATCAGAATGAGTGACGCATTAATTTTCCTCCCACCCGTGTATTAAAATCTAAATGTTTTCTACCAACCATTATTTAAAAAGTGAGGCCAGGCCTACACACTTCTGTTGATTGATTGCTGAAAAGCCATAAAAATAATATCTATGACAGAGCATAAAATAAATAAAAATGTCCTTATAATCAGTGTCACTATGCATGTATTTGGAGCTGAGTAATGCATTTGTTTTCAGTAAGCTTGTAGGTTTTTTTCTTACAATTTACAACCCAAAACTTATGCTCAGAAAGTCAGTAATGTTTTCCCTTTAATAGGGTAATGCAATACAAATTTATTTATTGTACATATACCAATAGGGAACAGTTGTTTATTATGTACCCTTACAACTGTTATTTTTCATCTAAAGATAACTGAAGCTTCTTTTTTACAGCCTGTTAATAACAAAAGGCTATTAGTTTTTAACTAATTTTACTCGTAAAAGCCAATTAACATTACTGTGTGGCTAAAGTTAAAAAGAAATGCTAGTGATATAATATCTCCTTGGTGAATGGCATAATTCTGTTTGGATCAACTTAATTGATTCAGGTCTTCATTCTAATCCATTATCATCACTGTTCTGTATTGTTTGGCATCATTGTGTCCAAGGAGTTGTCTTTCAAACCTTCAGGATTAGGACCAGCAGATAGAAGGAAAATATTTTTTACCAAAAATATATTTCTGAATAAAAGAAATGTACCATTGTAATCCCCCTAAAATACTTTCCTTGTCTTTCTGCATGCCACGTGCACCTGGATTATCCAGGTCAGATTATTTTTCCATGGCATTTTACTGTAATTCTTCTCTACTTCTGTTAATGTGACATTGCACTGTAGTGCATTTCCTAACAGTTTAGAACAGAGTACTGCTGAGTACGCATTGAGACTATTTTCCTTTCTGGTTGAGATTAAAGAGGGCTATCCCTCTCTAACACATATAGATGAGGGATTATACCAAGAGCAAAGCTAATGGCTGCAAACTACGAGATTTCGCGGATAATGTATAAGCGTTACACCAGCGGCATCATCATAAACATGTTATATGTTTTAGAGAAACTGGTAACACAATTTTTTTCAAAGGGTCCTATGCTATTATAATTATTTTATACCCATACCAGCTGTTATATTTTCAGGGATTTTTAAATGTATTTTTAAATTAGTCAAACAATCCATGTACAGCATTAAAACATAATTGAAACCCTCTCAGGGTTCACTGGGGTCCTTACTTTCTCAGGACACGACCAGAACTACAATAACTGCTTTTACTTAACTGCTTTGTCAGATTTGGGGTTGGAGGGGGGCTGGAGCCTATTCTAGTGAGGGGTGGAATAAACCCTGGACAGATCACCAGTCTATCACAGGGCTATGCAGCCTATTTTAATCTCTGCAATTAACCTAACATGTGTGTCTTTGGACTGTGGGAGCAAGCTGGATAAAATTCACCCAGGAACAGGGAGACTATAGAAGCTCCACACAAAAAGACCTCAGGTACTGACTGTTTTTAATGAAAGACCCTCTTTCTGTGAGATGACTATGCAAGAAACATCTCCTGGATGCACTGGCACGCATCTTCAGTGATGTATGTAAGTGATGTATCCTGGGGTCATCAGGTGCTTTGGGTCTCGCAACATCATACACCCTCGCCCGGGCAACCCAGCCCAATCAGGCCCCGTCTTGCGTACCAGTAGCTACCCACGGAACAGCCCTCTGAATCCACAGCCACCTTGTGGCTTTTTCTGCCGCTTCACTCACAGCCCGGGTGGCCCTCTTCTTGGCTGCCCCAACCACACCCAGCCGGCCAAGGACTTTGCAGAGTGATTGTCCTGCAAAGCCCCTACAACCCACTTCTATGGGCTCATAGAATGTCTTCCAGCCCCTTCCCCTGCACTCCTGCACTAGTTCCTGGTACTTGGCGCGTTTCCTCTTGTTGGCCTCCTCGATCCGCTCTTCCCAGGGCACTGTGAGTTCCAGCATGATCAGATGTTTTGAGGCCTCAGAAATAATGATCATGCCTGGCCGGAGGAATGTTTTTACAATGTGCTGTGGGAACTTTAGCTGTTTGCCCAGGTCAGCCTGTAGCTGCCAATCAGAGGCTGTGTTGAGGAGGCTGGTTGTTAAATGTGGGCGCACCTGGGGTTTCTCTCCAGCCTTAATGAAAGAGATTGCCTTCTTCGGAGCGTGATGGTGCTTGCTGGTGCTGATTGCTGAGGCAATCTTCTCAGCAACTACTCTGAGCACCTGGTCGTGTCGCCAGCGATACCGACCATCGGCCAGGGCCTTTGGGCATTGATGACAATGATATCCACTATATAAAAGCTACTGTCACATCACCCGCTGGTTTGTAAGGTCCCATTTTGGAGCCTCTATTTGAACATTATGGACATTACCATTTAGGCTTTTTGGAGAAAGAAGTGACAACATTAGGTGCATTCATAGATCTATATTCAACCATGTATTACAGATGCCTGCTAATTAGTGCAGATACCCTGTCTCATTAAGTGAGCAATGCCTCTGTTTACTTTAATACCTTTTGCATAAGTCGCAGTGCATTTTAAATGGGTGAGCCATAAAAAATAAATAATTAAAATTAAAAAAATAAATCACCCTGTATATTTGTTATGAAAGGGAATTTTTGCTATAGAGACTTAAATGGTTTGTGAACCAGGATGAAAACATGTTTATTTCTGCTCAAAGGTTGTGTATTTTAACATGCCAGTCTCAAGTGGCTAATTAAGTATTCAGCGAAACTGCAAGTAACTGTTTTTGCTGCTTGAATGATCTGTGTGTTTATTTCATCACTTCACTATTTCATTCTGTATCAATAAATGAATTGATTATTTTCTGGGATGTGGACATTTTAATTTTCCTGTAACACTGAGACAATTCCTAAGCATCTTCATTTGTTTGTTTATTTGTCGCTTGTTGATATTAGTTTATGAAAACCTTAAATAAAGGGGAAATAAAAGTTCCTGTACAGAATGTAATCTGTATTTTATTTATTAAAAGAAGAACTCAAAAGTGAACGACTGAAGAAAAAAATACCATTATCATGAAATATATAGACAAAGAACTTCCCACTTCTTGGGTGAGTGAAATAACTTTCACATAGCAAGGGGAGAAAGTCCATAAACAACAACTTTATCAAAGATTTAATTCTACTGACAAAGAGGTTTGCAATAGGAGGTAAAATCTCCAAAATTTATGGAAATATGAGAAACTTTTACAGAATCTGATAATACTGGATGATTCCTGTCCTAACTTGGAATAATCTTTATGCTATTAACAGCAATTTGTGCTGTCACCACACCTTCTGACAAGGTCTGCAGTTATATGGTTTTACCCATGATAAGAAGACTCATGAAAAACACCATAATGAAAAAAATCCACATGAAGAAGCGGTCTAAAACTTTGGCCACCTTCTTCCACTCTCCAGTCCTTTTCTGTGTGGCCCTCTGATCTCTGTGGCAGTTGGCTATATACTCTATGTTACGCAAGAGCTGTCTTTCATTGTTTTGGGCGCTGCAGGAAATCTCTCTGTCTTTTTTCTCTCCATCACTCACTCCTCCCTTCCTACATCTTCTCCCCTCCCCTGAGTCTCCACAGTCCATGCTTGCAAAAATGCCATTCTTCCAAGAGCTGTAGTTGCTAGTAGGGTTCTTCCCTATTGAGCCTATAGGAGACAACATCTGATCCATGTCTTCTTTTTCCTCTGTGGGCATAGATCCCACTATCTCTTGTCCTCTCTCCATTCTGAAGACACAGTCCTCTCTGCCCGGTCCCGCCTGACCATTCATGGTGCAGTTGGTGTTCTGTACAGGAGGAGGCTCTTGTTTCTCTGGCTGAGGTGACATGCAGTTCTCCCCAACTTCATAGACAAAGCACATTCTGGCCATGTACTGCAGAATGACTTTCTTGGCCCACTTGGGAACAGGCTTGGCATCAGGGCCACAGTGGTGTATGTTCATGACAAATATGGTCAGAGCAGTGGAGGCTGTAATCATGGTCATTGTTGCAATGTAATATTTTCCTGTGGAAGGAAATAAGATGAGAAAATCTGTGAACAGATTTGTAGTGCACTACCATCACACATACTGGGATTTGATTCTTACCAATTAGTGGTACATTCTCAGAGGGGGGCATGATCTCTGCAACCAGTAACTGAAAGACAGTGAGTGCTAGCATCACTGTGACACCCAATGACACCTTCTCTCCAGAGTCAGCAGGAAGGTAGAAACCAAGTGGTGCCAGAAAAGAGATCATCACACATGGTATGAGCAGGTTGAAGACATAGAAGGATGCTTTTCTCTTAAGTTTCAGTGTGTAGGTCACATCTGGGTAAGGGTCAGCACAGCAACCATAAAGAACAATGCTCTTCTTAGCCGGCATACCAAGCACCTCCCACTCGACGTTTTCCACCAGGTCAGCCAGGTCAGCACTCTCCATTGCATTAAGGATGTCAAGCTGGTTACCGTTGTAGGTCCAGGAGCCGTAGGTGAACCGGCATTGCTGAGCATCAAAGGGGAAGAAAGACACATCCACTTTGCATGAGCTCTTGGTGATTGCTGGAGAATCCCACATCATCTGTCCATCATGTCGAATCACCACATTGGTGTCCATGGGACCAGTGAAATGATCATCTGCGCTGAAAAACAAAGAAAACTTTGCTGAAAAAATAATGTCCAACAACACTGTAAATTCATACTAGGAGCCAATTTTGGATAGGTCTTTTACAAAAACAGCTTTGATTAATTTCAAACTGGAAAGGCATAAGTACACCAATTAGGAACCGTGTCTGTTTTTATAGCTTTTCAACAATGCAACATGATGATGTTTTATGTTTCAGCATCCGTTAGTTTCCATGACACCTTCAAACCATGGGAGGCATCACTTTATGAAATTACTTCACACCTACTTAGCTGATACATTCTTGCTCTTTCAATCCCTTGTCTAAAATTCAAAATGTCCTTTTTTGTTTTTGTTTTTATAGTTACTTAGACTGTTGTATATGCGGCATTATTGGACTATAAGAAGCAGCCGACATAGGCCTGGACACACACCTATAAATGAC